>JAULJZ010208998.1:0-18826 GCA_032270985.1 Heliamphora pulchella | reverse complement strand
ATATGACATAAGCATCAAAAAGTGGCATTGTGCTGGTATGTCCAAGAAAGCGGCATTTGTCATATCTAGTGCATAATGCTTGGTTAGAGAGAGGAAACACAATAGGATGGCTGCCTTACCTCTTTTTGTGTGGGGGAGACTAATTTTCGCTACTTGAATCCACATCACAGCACTAATAACAAATGACAGTTGACATTGCATCAAATTATGACTTTTGCAAGAATGTGGCATGTGGCAAATTAAGGAAATAAATATCGTTAATTTGTGCTGAAATTGAGTTTTCTAAGAGCTCGAATGTTTATGAATATGTATGGATGACAATGGGGCTGGGGAGCAGTTGAAATAAATTAGGAAAATATCTAAGGCGGAGTCATAGTGTGAGTAGATACTAGGACATGCGAAAAAAATGGTTGACGAGTGATGAAAAAAATTAGTCAAAAGTGTAGTTTGTGTGCGTATTGAAACTCTCACAATATTTTAAAAAACTTTATGTATGTATATATAAATATAAAAGTATTTAATTACGTAGATAGAATGTTTTACTGCCACTTTTTTTGTGTATAGACTAATTTCGTGACTCGAGCTTGCATCACACGGTGAGAAAAACACACTACGTAACAACAACATAAAAATGTAGCATTGTGCTTCTATGTCTAAGAATTTGGCATTATCATATCTAGTGCAGAATACTTGGTTAGAGAGAGGAAAAGCAATAGGTAGGCCAGCTGTCTTACCTCTTTTTTTTTTTTTGTGTGTGGAGACTAATTTATTTATTTGAATCCATATCACAACAGTGATAACAAATGACACTTGACATTGCCACAAATTATGACTTATGTAAGATTATGATATGGGAAGAAAGAAACATGCAGAGATGGCAATAGGGCGAGGCGACAGTGGGTGGTGTGTCTGGATAACTGGACAAATTCCTATATTTATGAATAGGGGACCCTTCTTGTTGAGAGATGGGTGTGGTGAAATAGCTTAAAAAACAAGTAATGTATGTTGACAAGCTTAGATCATTTACTTTTGGTGGGTTTTGGGGTGTGAAGAGGATGGGGGGCAGTGTTAAGTAGATGAGAAAAGTGTGTCTAATGGCTGTTTGTGTTGTCATGTGGAGTGGAAGGCAAAACCAGACAAGCCACAGGTACTCTCTACCTTGCAGGCAATCTCTCTCTGATGGTTGGAGGGATTCTATCATGTCATGGAGACCATAAAACAAACACCTTGAGGTCTTGTCTTCTCTCATTTGTATTCTTGTTGACCAGTTCTTATCAAATTTTCTTTATTTTTTTATATACAAAAATAATCATTGTTTCACAATTTAAAGGGTTTTGAAAGAGACATCTAAACAACAACCCGGTAAATTCAGAAGGAGCAACAAAACAGTTGGAAGAAGGAAAAAGCATGCTTCCATCATGAACCTCTTGGAGCTGTTTGGGAAACTTAAATGATAGCTAGGCCACCTATGAAGAAAGAAACCACCCACCCTTGGAGGGTGAACCAGCCCTCTATGCAACTACAACCACCAATAACTCACATAAATAGTATAAGTTCCTGTTTGGGATACTTAAAAAATTATTTTTTTTATTATTTGTTTTGCAAAAAATGGCATCTCTAAATTTCTAATAACTTGTTTCACTTTAATTTCTATGAAAAAATGCTTTCCAAGCACTTAAACTTAAAAAAATATGACTATAATATCTTCAAAAAAAAATTCAACTCAACTAGAAAATATATAAAAAAATGTGCTTTTATTCCGAACACGACAATTTTAATATAAAATAAAGACATGCTACATAATTTAACAACCAAAACGTAAAAAAAAATTAATTAAATATTTTAAAAGTCAAACTTTTTAAGCATCGTAATCAAGTTCAAAGTTAGGACATTGTCATTGGGAATTCAAACGCAAAAAAATCTATATGGAACTGAAATGTTTTGGTTATATATTCAAACAGTTCCCTCAGTTATTGGGACACCCCAAAAATAGTGACTAGAGAGATTGAAATGATATATTACCCTCTGCTAGCTATTGCAAGAAAATGATCGATAATTTTCTTTCTTCATAGCCAGTAATTTTCTCTCATCCCAATCAAAAGATCATACCATCCCAAGCTAAAAGCAAATGCATCTGAAAGTGAAAGAAAGGGACAAAAAGTGCAGGAAGGTGTGATGAGTGTATGTTAAGAGTGCCAACCGGCTAAATGGACCCCTCTTCTGCACCAATTATCATTATAGGGGCTTTTGATGTTGCTCTCGGATTAGTTTTTAGCTTTTTATTATTGATTTTAGTAATAAATTATAATTTTTTAAAAATATTTATAACTTCTATTTTAAGTTATAACTATTTTATTTTATTTTATTTCAGTTTCAATTTATAATCTATTAGTTTCAATTTATAAACTATTAGTTTCAATAATACCAAATAGTTATATTAATATAAATGCTAGGAACCTATAGAAAATTGGGTAATTTTGGGCCAGGTCCCATGTAAGCATCTTGTATTCTAATAAGTTCCACCTAAGAACTATATTTCATTAAGCCTTATTTTATATTTTTCACACCAAAATTACTCCCAATATAATATACACTCCCTACTACCACCAACACAACTCTCCACTACTGCCGCCGCCGCCGCTACCGCTGTCGCCGCTGTCACCACCACCACCACTGACTCCGCCACCACTCTCTATTACCACCACTACCAATTTGTTGGAAATAGATAAGAAATCGAGAAATTTTCGTTCTAGATGTAAAATGTCTAATTTGTTATTAATATCTCATTCTGATTCTGGATTTAAAAATAAGATATTGTTATCAACTGTCTCATTTGTTATGAAATGCCTCAAGGCATTTTTTGAACAAATGAGGCATTTCATAATAAATGCCTCATTTTTCAAAATGAGACATTTTATGCAAATGAGATATTTTTCAAATTAATGTATATGTGAATATGTAAATATCTCATTATTTTTGAACAAATGGGACTTTTTATTTGTATAACCACAAATGTATCATTATTTTTGAAATGAAACATCAGACTATATACCAGACCACCACCACCACCACCATCACCAGAGAGAGAGAGAGAGAGAGAGAGAGAAAAAAAAACAATTGCAACAATAAGGGCTCGTTGCGCAACAGCAAAGAACAAGAACAGTGAGAGCAGAGAATAATAAGGAGTGATGGTGAGCACAATCCACCGTGAGGGGCGGCGACGCTGTGCATGCTTCCCACATCAGGCAGCGAGCGCGATCCACAGCGAGGCGCGCGGCAGCAAAGAACCAGAACGGCTACGGCAAAGGACGACGAGGAGTAACAGTGAGTGTGATCCACGGTGAGGGGCCGCGACACTGTGCACATTGGCTAGATCTGGCGGCGAGCGCGATCCACAGCGAGGCAGAGAGCGCAATCCAGATCTAGCAGCGACGCTGTGCACGCTGCCCAGGCTCGCCGTCGCCATCTACGACGAGGGGCGGCGAGGGCGGTTACAAGGTGCTAGGGCAGAAAATCTGGTGGTGAGGCTACTATAAAGAGAGAGAGAGAACGGATTTGAGGAATAAATGCATATTTGTTCAAGTTAGTAATAAAATTTTAAAAGTAGGACGTAATAGAATATTAAAAATATTGTTAAGACTTAATGGAATATAAGTCTTCAAAATGGGATTCTAAATTAATTTTTTTAAAAAAATTACCTAAAATTAAAAACAAGTGATTAAGATTTACTTAGACCGTACCCATAATCTACTAAATTTAAATTTATTCCTTATGCATCAATTTCAAAATAAAATTATAAATTTATGTTTAAGTAAATAGACTTTCCTTATCATTAATCATAGCCCCCACGAGAAAAAAAGGACAAAAACAATGTCTATCAATCTCTCCTAACCATCCTCCAACTGCTTGGACCCCATCATCTTATCACTCATCACATCCCGTATCGATTCACGTTGACTGCGATTAAATTCTTTTAATCGCGGTCAAAATCAAAATCCATCATTTTGCATGAGAAATTTATTTTGGAGCTGTTTTTAAGGAGTATTTTATGTCTAATAATTATATAAAAAAATTACTCTTGTCTTTTCTTTGCCAATTCAAGTTCTATCACTTTCTTTATCTATCTAACAATCCTTTAATTCTATTAAAATAGTCAACATTAATTGTTTAATTTTTAATCACATTTGTTTATTATTAAAAAATTAAAATTTGATGGTGCAAGATTCTTGGAACGGTCTTCAAAGATCTGAGTTCCACCTAAGATGTTAAACAAGAGGTTAGAAGGGGTGCCGGAGTATTTTCGGCGGCCCCCCTCTGACGGTCAAGTTACGTTTTCAATGAAGTAGAGAGAAAGTAAGTGATAGAGAGAGAAAAAGAGAAGACTTCTTAATGTTGGAGGCTAACTGCTAAGATTTATTAATTAAGAATATAATATAAGTAAAAAAAAAACTGCACAGACAAATACCAAAACTGACTCTAGATTAAAATTTTTTGATGCCAAACGATCAAAATAAATCCGGTATATACTCCTAAAGTTATATTAGAGTTATACCTTTCGAAATTTGGTATGATTAATTTTGGTTGTTGCACCAACTTTTCGTTTATAAACTTTCGCGGTTGTAGATTTCAAGTTGAAACTCCAAATCTAAGCCTTCTGCTGTATTCCCGAATGTTAAAACGCGTATGTAGTGTGAGCTACCTTGAATGTGTTCTTCACAACCCTCTCTAGCCACCAAGAGAATGCATGAAAACCCTAACTGTATATAATGATATAGTGTGGCTAGGGTTGTATAACAACATATAAATAGCAAGAACCTATGGAATAAATATGACTTGGGCTCCCAGTGTAATTATGAAAACCTACCTCACTTCAGAGGTAATTTCACAAAAATATTAATTATAATTCATTCCACTAAAGAATTATAATTGCATTCACAGCCATATTCTCGAAATCGATTATTTGAGTTCTTGTTATTAAATACTTATTTATTCTCCTCATGTTAAAATTTTTTATACCCATCGATTAAATTAAATTATTGACAATTATATTTAATCGACTTTTTAAATATATTTTTTTAGACATTCCGCTTAACCTATTTGATTGCCGAATAATTAAATATACTTGTAGGGTTTGACTCGGTCAAAATTTATAAGTTTTCTTAAAAGGGTATCGTAAATCCCAATTTTTTGCGATGTGAATTCCATCAATAATTAATATTCACCATATAATTAATATTGTTATTCAACTCATCGGAATTACAAATTCGTAAAAGATCGCATCCTTTAATGAATCAAAATAACGAATATTAAATATACATAAATAATTAATTATTTCGGAATCAAGTGCAAGGGCCCGTATTTTCAAACACAGGATTTAGAACCCTAATAGTGAATTCTCAATGTAAACCGAAAACTCGTGAAACCCTAACAGTAGTTCTCAAGGTCACGCGTACGTTGGAAACTCTAACTCTAGATAGAACAATTCGATTTCTTAAAGATTGAACCTAAAAGTTAGGGTAAACCCAAGACTAATTCGGGATTAACCCAAGAAGTCACCTAAGGCCAAAAGATAACTAAGGAAAAGTCCAATCTTAGGCCCAACAAGAGTTGATGATTAAAACTTCAACAAAATCCAAAACCTCAACAAGGTCCAAAAGCTTAAATAAAAACTCAAGAAAAGATTATGACCCAACTTAAATTAAAGGCCCAATTAGAAAATTAAGCCCAACTAAAAAAAAATAAAGCCCAAACTTAATTATTTTAGCCCAAAATTTCAAATTTCAAGAATTATTAAATATAAAAATCATTTAAATAAAAAAGGGGAAAACCCCCATGTGGCGGGCTCCCCTAGGGAGTTGTGCCAAAAAGTAAAAAAAAAAGTGTACTTTTTGTATTTTGGGTGGATTTGCGTTGGGAACATGCAAATTTATATTGCATTTGGACTTTTTCAGTATAAATGGAGCAGTTTCGGATAGTTTTAATATTTTTATATTTTACGAAATTAATTCTAAAATAAAATTTAAACTTTAAAAAATTAAGTAAGTCTTATACAATAGTCACTTTTTGTGTCAAAATATCTTCCCGGGTATATTTGACACTTTTCTGCTTAATTTTAGCAAAAAGAGTTTTATTCAGCTAAAATCTTTTCAACTCTTTATCATTAACCAAGTGACAACACACTCGCTATTAGGTTATAATCATGAAAAAGTTCCTAAACCTATTCTAATTAATTACCAAACAAATCTTAGAAAATTAAACATTTGATCCTTCCTCAAGCCTATAAATAGAAGACCATTTCCACCCAAATCCTCCTATAATTTTTGGCCAAGAGGGAGAGAATAGAGAGAGAGAGTCTCCAACAAATAAAAAGAAGGAAGAAGGAAGAAGGAAGAAGGAAGAATGAAGAATGAAGAAAAGGAAAGAAGAAAGTCTACCTATAGCTTAAGTCTTGATCAAGATCTTCTAGGAATGAACTCCTATAACTCATCTTAACATTCTCTTCTAACCCCTCTCTACAACAAATAATATGATCTAAGTAGTTATAAACAAGATTAAAAACAAGAAAGTTTAAAAAAAATCGAATAGGAAATAATTTTTACGCTTTGACGCTAAACGAGCTGAAAATCAGTTCACTTTGCTGAATTTTAGAAACTTACAGAAACATCCCCTCAGGTCAAACTTTATGTCCAAAGCTAGAGTTTTGAATTATCTTTCATCTAAAATTTATTTAGAGTAATTTGACCAAATATTTTTTTTCTAAAACTTGATTTTACCAAACAATATCGTTTTTGGACTTATTCTCTTCAACGAATTTTTCTCCTATTTAGAAACACTTTTCGGCTTAGTTATCTTTATATGAAATGTTTCTGACATGTATATCTATCACCCTATAAAATGTCATGGTAAATAAATATCTCTAAGTATGGTAAATAAATTTTACAAACTAAACCTAGGATACTAAATTTTTAGAGAAGTTGAATAGTGATGCTTAAGTATGTGAATGGTTGTGTTATGTTCATATCTTGCCATGAATGAAGCTTGTTGATGTTATTATTGTACTCAATACATGTTTAGAAATAGTTAGAGATCGTGTGATGAAAGCATGAGTAGTGGATGTTAGCCCAAGTGTTATTTAATTAGATTTTAATGATTTAATAATTCATTTTCTAAGTTAAAATTGATTTAAAGAGGATCATATTTAAATGTTTCGAAAAAGATAGTGTCCACACTATATGATAAATGAGTCAACACCTTACGTCATTTGTGTTGACTATTTGCATCAAATCGGTGACACTTAGTGTTCTTAAAAAAAATATTTTGTATCGACACCAATTGATAATTGAATCGACACCTTAAGGCAAGACACGCTTGAAATTCTCAAGTGTGTCGACACCATTGAAGTTTAGGATCGACACCTTAACTGCTTTGCTTGAGATTTTTTAAGAACTCAAATGAGTCGACACCAAATATATTTGGGTTGACACCTTCAGTATTGGACATGAATCCATGTTGAGTCGACACCAACGAAGAATTAGTCAACACCTTAATCCCTTTGTGGGATTCATTTTTTGTCGATACTACAATGTTTTGAGTCGACACCAAGTGATCCTCTAGGTTTCAGACTTCGGGTTCTACAGGTCGACACCAAAGTCACATGAGTTGACACCCTATGAGAAACTAAATGAGTCGACACCGAAGAGAAATGGATAGATACCAGGACTTTAAGTCATTTCCTGACTCTAACTTAAAAGTGCTGACACCACAGGATTATGAGTCGACACAAAAGTTCCTTTCGAAAATAAGAATTTTGGGTCGACACCAAACCAAGCTGAGTTGACTCCACAAAAATCCCGAGGCTGTCTGAGATTTCTTAAGTCGACACCATAATGAAATTGAGTCGACTCTAAATTTTTCGAGACTAAATCAGATTTCTCGAGTTGAAACCAAATCAAAAAAGAGGTCGACATTGTTTTTCTAGTATCTGATATGACAAAATGGGTCGACACCAATGAAGATATGAGTCGACACCAAGGTTCCACTTGAAACACTGAAAAAATGCATGAGGTCGACACTAAATATTCCATGAGTCGACACCACTGTGTGGATGAGAAAAATGCAGAAATAAGGTCGACACCAACAAAGATTTAAGTCGACACAATTACCTAAAGAACCAAGCTCTATATATTTTGTGTCAACTCCTGCAATGAAATTCAAATCTCGCGCTGGTTCCAACAGTATGATTTTAGAGCATTAATTGGCTCCACTAACCCACCAACAGTTATTCACTTCAGCTGGCTATATAAGGAGTTAATTTTTAGAGCTTCAGAGTCTTGGACACTGTTCTATTGGTTGTATTGAAAGCTCATAGTCTTCAAAGAAGTATTTACTGCTCATAACAACTCTAGCCAATTCTCATGCTCTCATGCTTATTTATTTCTAATCATTTGTAAGGTGTGTTAGTTAGTGAATATTTGATTCTCTCTCATTTATTGTAAAAGAGGGTGAGCCACCTTGATCCTTTATGAGAGTGAGTGAACTTCTTAAAGAAGAGCTCAAGATAATTTAGAAAAAATAGAAGAATATTTTGTAGAAACTTCTTGAGGCTGTAAAGGCTTTTGAATGCGCCTGTGAAGCATTCGATCATAATACGAATTCTCAAGGGGAGTCTTGAGGAGTGGACTTAGACTTGAAAGAAGACGAACCACTATAACTCTTGGTGTCTGGTTTAATTTTCTCTCTCTAATCTCTTTAATTTTCCTGTCATTATATTACCTGCTATATTTGGGTGTGAAATTAAAAGGTTTTATAAAAGATTTTTAAAATTGTTATTATTATTTTTAAAACCCAATTCACCCACCTCTTGGGGTTATCTGAACTAACAATTGGTATCAATCATCAGGGGTGATAAAAAGTATCCCTATCTTGTATCCGTATTGGTTTGAGGCTCCATAAAAAAAGAGGGTCCATAGATCCTCCTCAATCTTTAGCACTTGCTCATCGAAAAACTCAAACTCGGGTTCTTCCTCTCCGTTGATGGGGTGGTTGGCCAAGAACTCTGCAACAGCTCTCTCTTTTACTGATTTTCTCGTGAAATACTTCAAATTAAACTAGGCTAGCATCAGCAACCACTGGGCCAACTTTCCTGTCAATATTGGCTTCTCAAAGAGGTATTTGAATGGGTCCATCGTTGAGATTAGAACAACTCGATATGCTATCACGTAATAGCGTAACTTCTTGGTTGCGCAGACTAGCGCCCAACAAGTCTTTTCCAAAGGCGTATACTGCCGTTCGCATTCGATCATCTTTTTACTCAAGTAATAGATAGCTCTTTCTATCTTGGCATCGTCTTCCTATGCAAGCATATATCCCATTGCTGAATTAGTTATTGATAGGTATAGTATCATAGGATTTTTGAGTTTTGGTGGTGATAAAATTGGATGATTTTGAAGATACTTCTGTACGATTTTGAAGGCACCCTAACACTGATGATCCCACTGAAACTTGGTATATTTCTTCAAGAGTCAGAATAAGGGTTCACAGGTAGTGGTTAGTTTGGCGATGAATCGGCTAATGAACTGAACCTTTTCAAAGAAACTCCTTACATCCTTCTCGGTCTTTGGGAGAGGCATTTCAAGAATGACCTTGATCTTTGATGGATCTACCTCTATACTTTGTTGTGTGATCATGAATCCGAGCATCTTCCCTGTTGTAACTCCGAAGGCACACTTTTGTGGGTTCAAGCACATTCTGTACTTTCTGATCCACTCGAAGAATTTTCTTAACGCGACGGCATATCCATCTCGGGTTTTGGATTTCACGATCATGTCATCCACACATACTTCCACTTCCTTGTGTATCATGTCGTGTAACAACGTGGTTGTAGCCTTTTGATGAGTTGCTCCTGCGTTTTTCAGTCCGAACAATATGACTCTATAACAGTAGGTACACTAAGGCGTTGTGAAAGTAGTTTTCTCTCAGTTTTTAGGTGCCATCAAAATATGATTAAATCTTAAAAATTCGTCCATAAAATACAAGAGCGCGTTCTTAGCGGTGTCGTCTACCAATACGTCTATGTGGGGGAGAGAAAAGTTATCCTTCGGACTAGCCCTGTTGAGATCCCGAAAGTTGACACATACCCGGATCCTTCCATCCCTTTTTAGTACCGAAACGATATTAGCGACCCATTTCGGGTACTCTGTGACCATGAGAATCTGGCGTCTATTTGTTTGATAACTTCTTTCTTGATATGGAGCGCCCAATCTAGTTTAATCCTTCTCAACTTTTGCTTGACGGGTTTAGCATCGAGGTATAAAGAGATTTGGTGCTGTACTATGTCGGGATCTATGTTTGAGGTAAAACTGACAATATCATTATTTTTGCAAACGATTTTTAGTAAAAATTAACTAAATGGGCAAATGCCTAAACGGGCTCCAGATAAAACTTTTGACGTTGAACAATCAAAATTAAAACTCGTGCAACCAAAGTTAATTTAGAAGAATACTTTTTACCGGTCAAATCTTCAACTACGATTTGATTCTGAGTTGAAGCTCCTGTCAGACCTTCTACTGTATTCCCTTATGCGATTCTCGGATATAGTGCGGGTTATAATCCTTCGAGAACTCGTACCGGCAGAACCTCGGCAGCTTTAGTTTTGAAGACAAGTATGAAATTGGTTCAGCCTACCCGCATATTTATAGGATTACACCAGGGACCTATAGAGTAATTATGAGTATAATTTTCAGTGGAACATAGTCACCCATCTGCAGTTTTCACAATAAGCAAACCTCATAGCGGTATCTGCAATTATGAAAAATTATGAGCGATTTCTACAATTTTCATAAAAATACTGAATTACAGTTCACATCACTAAAGAACTATAATTGCACTTTGACCCATAATCTCAAGACCTTCTTGCATTGAGCTCCTGTTATTAAATGCTTACCATTTCTCCCCACGTTAAGATTTTCGATACTCGCCAATTAAATCTAATTACTGACAATTTAATTTAATCGGCAACTTAACTTTCCCATACCAAGCTTCCGCTCGATGCCAGGCTGTATCATCGCTCGGGACGGTCGAAAAATGCCACTTGATGCCGATTTCTACTTTTTCCAAATCATCTAATGCCTCAAGGCAGACTAGATCTTCCCACAGTCGTGGGACTTCTTCATATTTTTCATCATTACCATTGACAGGGGGAGGAACTTCCTCCTCATGGACGATAAAGATCAAAATATTATCAAAACTATCATCTATTAGATCCTGAATAAGGTGTCAAGCAGTAGTACTTTCGAACCGGACGACATAATTGTAATTGGCTTTGCTTCTGTTGTGGAGACAATAAATTTTGTGGGGCCCAATCCTTTCGATATTCCTTCAACGACATTCACATTTTGCTAGTTCTCATGGTTCGGCAGGGAATTGGTAGTAACATTTTGTTTCTGAGCGGTAGTCGGTGGAGGAATCACTTTGTTGTCTATCAAGTCCTGAATCTCATGTCGGAGCCTCAAGAAATTATCGGTTAAATGACCGTGCCCCTGGTGGAAGGCACAGTACTGGGTAAGATTATATCTAGGTGGCAAAAGATTTGGAGGCGGGGTCGGCTCCAAAGGCTTTAGGAGACCACTTTCAATCAGACAACTCCGGATGGATGTTAAAGGCACAGTGAGTTAGGTGAAAATTCTCTTTTGATTTTGGGGTAGATTTTAGGCAACCGACTAAGCAGATGGGCAAGCCTAATTCAGGTTGAGATGCAGCAAGTTCACTTTATAACTTCGGCTTACAGCATTGGCGGCATTGCTCTGATTATTGGCATATGGCTTCTGAACTGTTTTTTGACTCGGTTCTCCATTCTCAATATTCCCAAACTATAGTGCATCTTCTACCTATATCCCAACATCAAAAACCTGCTCCAATGTCATTAACGGCTGCTTGATTAGATATTTACAAAACTGCGGTTGCAAGTTCTTCACCACCACTCTTACTTGTTCCTTCTCAGTAGGTTAGTTTGTCATTTTGGCTGCCTTAGCCCTCTATTGGGTCAAAAACTTAACAAAAGATTTCTTAGCCTCCTGTCGGGTGGTCTTGAGTTCTCGAGTGGTGACGTCGAGCTGGATGTTGTAATTGTACTGATCGACAAATACAGTAGTAATGTCCTCCCACGTTCTTGTCTTTGCAGCATCTAAAGACAGAAACCATTTCTGCGCAGCTCTTGACAAAGACCGTTGGAAAGGCTGAGCTTTCAATTGATCACTAATACCCATCAGCGACAGAGTTCCCACGTACATTCTAAAATGGATCCTCGGGTCCTCGATCCTGTCAAACTTCTCTATATCGAGCATTTAAAACTTCTTGGGTAGCTATATATTGGAAAATAAACAGAGACCCTCGACATCTAGCATATAATCCTCAATTCCTCGGGCTTTTTCAAAATCTTTTCCAACTTGTCGACCTTATCAGACAAGATCGATTCCTTGGTGGCTAAGATTTTTGGGATTTTCGGCCGGACGGGCGGTACAACTGCTGGTTGGGCTCCCTCAGGTCGTACATTATCATCGCAAATGTTATCTCCTATACCATCATCGGGATCATTCGGAACAACCACAGTAGGATCTGCACCTGATACTGAGTCTGGATCTTAGCCTGATTTGTTATAGTGGTACTGACTCCTTCAACAGTTCGTTGCAATTCTAGAATTGCCCTTATCATATCAGCCATAGTCAGTTCTGAGTTGTCCATCGGTAATCACAACTAATTGGTATGTCTGAGTCTTTCACTCGAAGATCGTGCCTAAGTGCGTATAGGTTCTTCTCTTCTCGGCACTATTATCACAGGTCTATAAACTAAAAGGGCTCACGTAAAATCAAAAGACTCGTTAGCCGAGCCTAAACTCAAAATAACTTCTCCTCAATGATGGATCGGAAGGATGAAAACTAATCCTAATTGAGGTGCTAACTATACAAATAAAAACATCCATAAAAAGAAAATCACATCACCCTAAAAGATTTATTCACCCTAAAAGAAGAGTTCTAAGAATCTATATGAACATGAAAAGGCTCAGTGTACCTTTTGAACAGAGTCAAGAATAGACCTCCCAATGTCGAGAATGGTGCAAGGCATGGTTAAACGGTACGCAATAACTCTTTTTACCACATCTATGGAAGTGTGTGGCTAGAAAGCTTGTTGGCTTCCTCAACATAGCCCCAAGACAGTGAACTAACCGGGACATCAGGTAGGCAGAGCGGTGTTTGAGAACCAAGCACACAAATATGCTAATGCAAATGCGAATACCGATGAAAAGCTTACAATAAGAACAATTGACATTTCAAGTTAAGCCTTCTTATGATTTTTCTTTTGTAAAACCAGTTCCCAGCAGAGTCGCTAGAAAAAGCTGCGGATGTTTTGGTCTCACGGGATGCACCGGATATCTATTATTTTTTTAAAAAATATTCTTTTTCTTTTCAAAACAAGAAAATTCAAGATATCTAAGTATCCTTATTAGAAAAATAAAGTTGCAACTTGATTTTTGAAAAAAATCAAAAAAAACAAAGAAAAAGACTACAGGTCTTTTAAAAACATAACCAGAAAAAAAGAGAGTTCGGAGGTTAAGGTATGAAAAGAAAAGGTGTTAGACACCCATTTCGCCCAATTGTGAGGTTGGCTTCTATTTTGTCAATATTAGTTCTTGTTATAAACTTTTTAAAGGTAACATATACAGAACTGGTGGGGAGGGGGGTTAAAGAGAGTTCAAACAGAAGCAATTAATAAAACAAAATCATAACTATGATTCTTAGGGTCATACAACTTAGTTGTTATTTTTAGATATTCCGCACGTATCGTTTGAACAAAGCAAAGTGCAAAACATGTGAATAAGCGATAAAATGAACAAATAAAGGTCTAAGGGTCATGCAATAACATTTTTTCCCCTAACATGCAATGAACAGGCTGTATAGAATTAACAGGAGAGACTACAATGTCATTTTTAAGCTACTGAATATGCAGAAAACTCATGATCGTAGCAACCAGTATTGCGGTCGTGACACAAATAGCCACAAAACACGCGACTGTGATAAATATGGGGTTACCGCAAAAAACAAAATGAAAAAGCTCACAGCGTTGACAAATAAAAATCGTGATCATGGTTTTTAAGGGTACAAAAAGGGTATCTACATTGCACAGGACTTAAAACAGGCTCAGATAAATAAAATATACAGGATAGAGATCGTAACCTATTGGTTCTAGATCAGATCTGCCATCTTTCATCCTCTATACAAGCATTAACTCTAAACAGAAAATACAAGATATCAAATATGAATAACAGAATGCTTAAAACACATTTTTATGTTAATAGCCTTACAAAAACTCGCGGCTCTAACAAGAATAAAAGACAAACGCGCGGTCGTCATATTTTCATAACCTCAAAGTATATAGATATAGAGGTGTATAGAATGGAGATCAGGACCCATTTGGTCTAGGCCAGATCTGCCATTCATTACCTAACAAAAAGATAAATAGAGGTACAGAAAGAAGAAAATGCTAAACAGAGCAACAAAAGATTTATAACCTTGAAATAATCATATAGCAGAGAGTTTTGAAGAGGGTCATTGCATTACTAGCCTTAAAACAATGTCACGGTCGTAACAATAGAATATTGCGGCCGTGAATATAAAGAGGCATAAATGTACTGGCTCTTATAAAAAGGGCATGGCCGTGGATGTGGATTTAACAAAACATACGGCTGTGACTATGGGTTTAATAAAACATATGGCTGTGACATAAGAAGATCGCGGCTATCATGTTTCAGAACCTTAGAAAGCTTTTCATGTGTTCAGTGTGCTTATGAGTATCGAAACAGAATGTAAATAAATGTAAATATACAAAACAGAGAGTTATGAATATACTGCTAGTAATGAAAAATTTAGAGGAAATAAATATTTACATTGAAATGAATGATGAATAGGCAATACAATAATGAAAACCTTATCCACGACACCCTCGGAGGAAGAAAATGATGGTTTAAGAAGAGTCGTGGTATCCGAAGGTTACCTCGTGTTAATATCTACCTCAAATGGCCCCTCGGTGGTGAGAATATGATACCTTTAGGCCAATATATGTGCCCTAAGAACTCCTCCGCTGCAAGCAAGAGCTCGAACGAGGCTCGGGATGTGTAGGATGGATCGGAGAATATCGAATGGGAAAGTATTTTGACAGAGTTTAGGCCTCTAGGTATTTCTCTCTTATGTTCTTGTAAAAAATGACGCCTACTTATAGGCAAGGCGAGCAACACAGACCCCTTTTGGGATGCTGCCTCCTGTCCAAAAAGTGGCAATAGTGATGGCCGCTACCTTATTGCTTTTATACAATACAGGCTACTACCTTTATGGTGGTGAAAAGGACAAATACGACTTTCAAAAGTCGCCGCCTGTATAAAAAGAGATGGTCGTGATAAAGAAAATCACTGCTTGGTTTAGGGTTTTCAAAAAAGGTTACGGTTGTGAGAGTAAGGACACGGCCTGTTCTAGGATTTTCAAAAAGATGGCGGCCGTGTGAATGGAAATGTCACGGCCTGAAGGTTTTTTTAGGGTTTTTACGTTTTGAGTCATATTCATGATTTTGCTTACTTAGGAGTATTTTTGAGCATGATTTTCATACTTTCGTCATTGGAGCGCATTCGAGGCAGATGCCTAAGATTTAGTTTGGTCATATTAGGGTATCTACAACCACCACTTACTCCCGAATTAATCGTTTCGTAATGAACCATTCAGATAGAGAATTGATTTACACAAATGATTATCTAGAATTATTCCAAAAAGAGATTCATACCGGTGATTTCGTAATTAATTCTATTTGATGGGAAGGAAGGCCTAAATGCCAATATGCAAAAATAATTACATCATCTACGAACTAGTGATAGAGACCGCAGAATTTATCTGTGAATAAATTTTCTCTCCTACTTAGTTTTTAAAAAATATATTTGAGGGTTATAAAAAAATATTTAATTAAAATAAATTTATTAATTTCAAAAAATTACACGTTTCAAAAGATTTTGGCCTTTTAAACCACTTTTTCGTGTTTAATATCTAACAAATAAAATATCCCAAATTCTAATTATATTTAAAATTAATTTTAAACAAAAATTAAGAATTTAATTTTACTATCTAGTTATACATTTTTCTGAAAAAAATTAATTTATTAAAATTAAAATTTTTTAATTAATTTAAAATCTAAAATTAATTTCCACATTTATTCAAGATTTCTGATTTAATAAAAAATCATTTTTAAACGCGTTATTTTGTAACAAATAAAATCCCAAAATTTTCTTTAAAAAAATTAATTTAATTAAAAAACTTATTTTATTTTTTTCTTTACAAAAAATTGAATTAACCGAATTAATTAAACATACATCCACGCATTTAAATAAAATAAATAAATAAATACATAAAAAAATATCCCAGTTTTATGGCCGAACATTAACTCTTTTGAGTCAAAAAATCGTGTTCACCAAGTAGTCTTGTCAGAAACAGAACTCTAGACTTCTCATGTAGGTACAACTCTGAAACCTAATCTGACTAAAACTAAACCACCAAGTCTGCAAGCCTCTCGAACCACCATTGCTGCTGCTGTCCGTGACCACCGCCGCTGCATCCTGCGGCTAGTGCTGCCACCCCCCGCACGCCCCAGGCGCTTTGCACCGCTGCTTGCTCACGGTTTAGCTTGTTGTGGCTTGCTTTCCAAATTTCTCCCAAGGCATTCTGAGAATCCATGAGAATTAGGATGATCCACATGGCCTTTAAAATGGTTTCCTAATGCATTAATTCTTGATTCCCAAGTTGCTTTCCGTTTGGAATTTTAAAAAAACTTCCATGATTTCAAGCCATTATCATGGTTTCCAAGCCATTAACGTGAATCATGAATCATGCTTTTCAGTGAAACCCATTCCATGATCAACGTGGATCATGAATCATGATTTTTCAAGTATATTCCATGATGAACATTTCAAAACCACACTGTTGGTGCCGCGGCTCATGTGTTTGGGTTTGCTCTTCGTCCCCCCCCCTTTTTTTTTCTCTTCAATTACATAAGTAAAAAAAATTAAACATGGAATCGAAAAATAATATTTTACATTGATCCTGCACCTCCGTAGAATTCACAATTAATCTACCACGATCTATCTTCGTGATTAAAAAAAATAATCATAATTCATTCAATCAATCAAACAAAACAAAATAAATAACGACCACAAAATCGAGATTAGATCTCTTGCAAAACAAAATCAGCACAGATTTAAAGCTACCTGAACTCTTCGATTTAAACCATATTCATATTCAAAGTTGGCTCTAATACCAATTGTTGGAGGCTAACTTCCAAGATCAATTGATTAAGAATATGATTTAAGTAAAAAAAAACTGGACAGGGAAGCGCCAAAATAGACTCCACATTAAGATTTTTTCATGTCAAATGATCAAAATAAACCCAGAATATACTCCCAAAGTTAGATTAGAGTCATACTTTTTGAAATCTAGTAGGATTGACTTCGGTTCCTGCAACAACTTTTTGTCTACAAACTTTCGCGGTTGTAGATTTCAAGTTGAAACTCCAAATCTAAGCCTTCTGTTGCATTTTCCAAATGCAAGAACACGTCTGTAGTGTGGGCTACCTTGAATGTGTTCTTCACAACCCTCTCTAGCCACCAAGGGAATACGTGAAAACCCTAATTGTATATAGTGATCTATGGTGGCTAGGACTGTATAACAACATATAAAAAAGTTACAGTATGGACTTGTAAAGTAAATATGACTTAAGCTCTCAATATAATTATAAAAATCCAACTCACCTCAGAGGCAACTTCTCAAAAATATTAATTATAATTTATTCCACTAAAAAATTATAGTTGCACTCCCAACTATATTCTCGTAATCGATTATTCAAACTCCTGTTATTAAATATTTATTTATTCTTTCCACGTTAAGATTTCTGATACCCGCAAATTAAATTAAATTATTGACAATTATATTTAATCGATTTCTTGAATAAATTTTTTAAGACCTTCTGCTTAACTTATTTAACTGTCGGATAATTAAATTCACCTGCAGAATTTTGCTCGGTCAAAACTTATAAACTTTCTTAAGGGGGTATAATTAATCCCGATCTTTCAGGATGTGGATTCTGTCAATAATTAGTATTCACCATATAATAAATATCGTTATCCAACTCATCGGGATTATAAACCCATAAAAGATCACACCCTTTAATGAATCAAAATAATGAATATTAAATATACATAAATAATTAATTATTTTAGTATTAAGAGTATAAGCACTCATAATAACCATAGAGTGTGAATTAATTTATATAGCCAGTATAAAATTAATTACCTCAACGTGGTCTTGTGTAATACACACAAAGTGTACTAGCACAGTGAGTCGGAACAATAGGTGACACTATTATCTATTCCCCGTAAGAAAGATGGGTCTACTAAAACTCTGCGTTACAGTCGTTTCGATGGTTTGTCCAATCCATCTAATCTGTGAACCGAAAAACTTATATTCCACAAGAACCTTTAATTTGGTCTTTCGTGTGTGTTATAAACAGGCAACCCAAGAGGGGGGGAGGAGAATTGGGTTTTTTTGCTGGCAAAGGAGATTTAAAGAAAACTTTTCAAAAAAACTTTTAATATCTCACAGATGCTAGATATGCAATTAAGAAATTAATGCAAGAATTAAAAGGAGAGGGATAGAGATAAAGAACCAGACACCAGGATTTATAGTGGTTCGGCTTGAACTTTGCCTACGTCCACTCCTCAAGATCTCCCTTGAGTGTTTTCACT
>JAULJZ010208988.1:0-18827 GCA_032270985.1 Heliamphora pulchella | reverse complement strand
GAGTTTTGATGTTATGAGTTATTAGGGGTTCGAGGATCAAGAGTCTAGGTTTGGGATTTAAGGGTCAAGGGTTCAAAGTTCGAGGCTAGGTGTCGGGGTTTAGAGTTTGGTGGTTTGGGGGTTAAGGGTCAGGATTTAGGGTTCGAGGATCAGGGGTCAAGGGTTGGGGGTTCGAGGGTTTGAGAGCTGAGAATCCTAGAGTCTAAGGGTTCGGGGGTTCGGGGGTTCGAGGATCGAGGTAGGGGTTTGGGGGTTTGAGGATTGGTGTCGGGGATCCAGAGATTGATGGTCCAAGGGTCGAGGGTCACCACTACCACTACCACTGCCACCACTACCGCCATTGCTTCCACCTTCACCACTGCTACCAATTCTAATACTACCACATCTATCAGCACTATCATTTTCAAAGTTGGTGGTCCAGTGATGAGCAGCCTACTGATCGGTCTCGTATACGAGTCTCTTTTAATTCAACTAGGGTTTTGTAATTTTTTACTAGAATTGAGATTGCTAGAATTTTGTGGTGTGTTATAAAAAGGGACAATTGGGTTTTATGTTTGGTGTCTCCTAGTGATATTAAAAACCCTAGTCACCATAGTTGCCTCTCCATTAATTGAAAAGCTCCCAAGACATCCAAGGGCCAGATTCAAGAGTATATTTGGAGTTTTCACCTTCAACTCGCTTTGTGATCATATTATCTCTATGCTTTTAAAGAAGTCATCAAGCAACCAAAAACCTTCAACGTTCTTATAAATTGATGGAATCTCTTGAGTGAATTTACAAAAATTTGAAATCTAGTAGTAATTTCCTCAACAGTAAAGACCAGTGTTGAATTTCAAAAACAGTCAAACACGATTTGGTGTATGCGAATTTGTCAAAAATAAATTTACTGCCATAAATTGTGAATTTAACAGAAGTTTGTGAGATTTTCTTGTAATCAAAGCTCTTTATTGTACTTGATTATCCTAAACCTGGATTGATATCGTAATTTTTATCCAATTTAGAATTTCACTTCAAAATCATTGTGCCTCGTGTGATTGTTTATTTTTTGTTTGTGTGGTTGCTATTTTATTTTATTTCGTTGCGCCTTTTGGTTTAGAAATATCAATTAGTACAAATCAGTCGTTAAACGAGATTTTTCATTTTGCCTAGTATCACACCAGTGTTTCAGTGACCTTTCTTCTCATCTTGCACGCTTGGAACTGTTTGGAGGGCTCGAAATCAGTGACTTAAAGGTGACATTATCAATCTGAATTATGAAATAAACCGGAATCATTCTTAACGAGTCCATAAGAGGATATCAAAGAGAGAATCTTGGGCAACCGATTAAGCGATGGACTTCATAAAGGTTATGATAGTCTCCAAAAAGGCAGTGAAAAACTAAAATACAATTATGAACAAAAAAGAAGTGAAACAAAATTCCTCCTGAAAGGCAGTAAAAGTTATAGCAAAGGACAACTCTGTATAAACTTGACAAAATCACTTCTATGCATCCCTGTTTATAAACATCTTATCAATTTGAACCTCTTGTCATTGGAACCATCAGTTCCTAAGAGCAGAGCTACCTTTCTGACCTCTTATGGTTATGCCTATATGACTCCCTTGTTACCCCATAATATACTGGTGGTTTTCTGGTTGAAAATGTGATGAAGTTCCAACCAACAACTGATCCACCGACGATATAGGATCCCTGAGGCTGCACATGGGCAAGTTTTTCCACTGTGCTAATGGAGCCAGGTGGAAGCTCCTTTTCTGTCAATTTCTTCAGGGCATAATTCGGCTGGATGTGTTCGGGACCCCTTCGGCAGAATCCATCCGAGTGTTCTTTACCGAGCATCTTTTCACCCGACAAAAGCTGGCATGCTGACATTCTCATAGTTACCCATTGGGTTTCCCTCAACTTGCATCTGTTTGTACAGATCCATGACAAGCTTCATCCCTGCAAGTCAAGACAAATCGAAAGAAAGTGAAGAAGCCTGGCAGAATTTCAAATTGGCTTTACCAAGGGTGTGTAGGGCAAATGAGCTATTTGAATCCTTGGATTTCACAAACATAATAGTTTCCTAACGTGGTAGTATCTCAGTATAAGAAGGTTTTCACAATAATCTTTCCAAAAAACAAAACTTTTGAAATGTTGGTAGTGCTCAATCAGTCCCCGTAAATTATTGGGGTAGAAAACATGATTCTTGTTCTAATGACCTTATCGTTACTGGTTATGCAACAACAATGAG
Organism: Heliamphora pulchella; assembly: GCA_032270985.1. Taxonomy (NCBI): domain Eukaryota; kingdom Viridiplantae; phylum Streptophyta; class Magnoliopsida; order Ericales; family Sarraceniaceae; genus Heliamphora; species Heliamphora pulchella. Next base: position 16,599 of record JAULJZ010208988.1, on the reverse strand, counting down.
AATAACATGCACCATTATAAGAAGGAAGAGCCAAATTTTCTTTTACATGATGCCCCACATGGACAGACACAGCACACCTTACATGATCCTAGACCAATCTCATTCATATAATAATGAACGAAAAGCTACAGAGGGCCAGTTTTGTTACTTGAAAGTTTTTGTTTAGAAAGAACTAAAAAAACTGGTCAATAAGCCAATACCTTGGTTGATCTGACAATTTAATAAAAATAATAAGCAGATCATCATACTGCAAAAATTTCTATTCAAAAAAGACTTCCTTTCTCATGGCTGATTAATCCATTCTAAACTGGGACTAAGCATGTGTACACTTCAATTGACATGATCACATTATGAACAGAGTGCAAGTTTTCCAAGAAGCTTTAGCCTCAGTTTGGCATCTCTAAAATGCTGTTTTTTTTTCTTTTTTTCAAAACAGTCAGCTTTTAAGCTAGAGTGCTTTTCATCGCTTAAAAGCCCACTAGCTTTTTTTTCACCTTTTTTCCCCAAGGAAAAAAGCATATACATATCCGAAACACGCTAATTTTTTTAGTAAAATGATTAAAATGCCCTCAATTTAAAAAGTCAAGTCTAGTCGTAAAAAGACAAAAAAACCAATGCTATCACAAGCACTACAATTTAAAAGAAAAGAGTAATGGCATATTAGACATTTTAAAAAAATCAAAAAAAAAAGAAAAAAACTAACCGAAACAAATATCCTAAACAATCTAATATTTTTTTTTTACTTTTCTCTAAAAAAACTAAATCTCTTAAAATCCAAATTTTGTTAGACATCCCAGACAGGGGTTTAGTTGAATTTGAGTTTTGATAAATCCAAGAAAACAACATCCACAAGATCATTATTATCTCTATGCCAAGAACTCACGTTTTCGAATTTCATAAGCTGGCTTGCAGTTATGGAAGTCAGGTGTCTGAAGAACCTACAATGGAACAAGAAAGCGGCATCAATGAAAAATATGTAAACCAACCTTGCATCAAAAGAACTATTCAAAAGCACCCTCATAGCCTGAAAAATATATGCATGAATGATCAAATGCGACAAGTAACAATGCATCAAGGTACTGACCCCATATGATTAATCACAAAGCAAATCAGCCAAAAATTCCCTTCGCACCCATAACTGCATGAGAATTTGTGGGTGACTCATCATTGGGTTCAATTTACTTGAATACATAAATCACCATGTCGGGCCCATTATAGTATCTACATTATGTAGACTAAAGAGTAGATGTGTGGGAGTTTATGTAGATACTAAGTATACATGTAATGGGAGTGGGCACATTACTGAATCATGATTCATTTACTACCCAAATCTTTGGCAAAGTAAGATCATGCTGGATTCTTTTTTAAGCTTCCAACTTTTCTTCTTCTAGGTTTAGTGTGTAGAATTATCCACAGATAACATGGCTAATCTAATATTAAACCATTTAATTTCATGGAAAGTGTCCATTTAGCATAGCATCTCCAGTTAAGATAGTAACATTTGGAATTGCTGGTGAACAAGAATGCTCCTCCCTGTTTCACAAGAAGCATGTTGACACATTTCTTACCATATCTACGTCCTCCCATCCAACTCAGGCACTTCACACTATGTGAAGCATCAATTTAATGGACCCAAATGGATGTGCACTGATGGTTGAATGCCACTTCATCCAAAAGTAGACTTACTATTAGAGATGCTGCAAAAGGATAAAGATTCAGATGACCTTATTACCTCAAGAACCTCCGAAAGTATATAGTTTGCTTCGAAGGGGAGAAGACTCACGGACTAGGCAACTAATGAAGGCATCATTTCAACAAATAATATTTACATGATGCCGTGAGATCACTCTAATTGTCTCTAAAGAACAGAACAGGAAAAAGAAAAAATTAAAAAAAAAAATCATGCCGACGGTTTCCTGAAGCTTTCTTATACTTTCCAAAAGGTTGCCACAAATAAATGAGTGGGAAAAAGAGAGGAAAAAAGATCAGCAATTTCGTAATTTCAAATGTTTAAGTTTTGGGGTTTTTAAAGGAAACAAAAACAGAACAGAAAGCTAATCAATGCATTAAAATTAGTTGAACAAAGATCTACCTCATCAATTACACAAAATAAATCGACGTGTATTCATGTTGAACAGGAAAAGTAATGTGATTTTGGAGTTTCAAGGTAGCTCCTTTTCCTCTTAAACTGCAAACATGATGTCACCTGAATGGTAATGTAAAACTTGCAACTTCTGAAACCAATCATCCAAAGGTGACAATGCTTAAATGACCAAATTAATAGGAGGTCATTGGATACTTTTCATGGGCCACGAAAACAACCAGAATAAACATCACTATCCCAATAATGCCTAAAATATCATACCATTACAATTATTGAAAACAATAACAAATAAAAAGCTATTAGCATGATTACATGGTTTGACCCATCTTTTATTCTCACAACAACAAATAGCTACTTCAATTTTATCCTTGAGCAGCAAATTCTCCATCAAACAAATTAAACTCTTACTGGACATCATAGTGATTACCAACAAAGCATGGCAACACCAAATTTTCCCAAATGCAGCCTCCTAGATAGATAATAGTCAGGAAATCAACTCGCAAAAATGCATCTATTCCCAAACATTGAAGTACTAAGGAAGCAACAAAAGAGAAACCAATATTAAAGCATCATAAACCCAAAACAAAAAGTAGGTACCACAATATCATTTGGAGTAAATATCAACAAGTGAAAACGATATGCTCCATGATTAATAAGATACTTTTGTAGCTCCTAACTCTACTTGAGTCATGCTTAATGGTTTATCTTTTATATAGCCCATCCCAAACCCGGAGAAAGATGTTGCGGTATGTTGAGCTTATAGTCACACCTCATGAAATGATTCTAATAATTTTCAATTGGGGTGAGTTAAATTTCAAGAACAAAAGAAACGAAGAAAGGAGAGAAAAACACATAAGCGACTAAAAAGAGAGATCTGCCAAAACTAGGGCAACATCTCTAAGCATTAGGTTTTATACAATACACGAACTAAATGACACAAATAACCCTGTACTACTAAATAAAACACTTAAAACTCTCTCTTAAATTGGTACATAAATATACCTTATGTCCAATTTGCATACAATAGAATGAAAATGATATAACACCAATAAAGAAGAAGAAGAAGAAGAATAGATAGATGAGAGGGAAAATACAGAAACGGAGAGAAAAATCACACAATTATCAACTCAAATTATTATTCATCAATGTCTGACTTATACATCGACAAACCCTTTATTTATAACCCTAAACACTAATGAAAAAGAAAACATAAATCCCTAATTAACTGAAAACAAATGACATCCTAATACTACAAGGAAAGAGAATAAACTCCAATTCCAATAAAATACAATCACATATATTATCTGCAACATTTTTCTTGACTGAGAAAAAGAACATGCCCTCGATTTCAGCTGGAAGTATTGAATGCGGCCATACCAAATAATCAAGTAGTGCGAATATGTCAGAGTTTGGCTGGAAGTATTGAATGCGACCATGCCAAATAATCAAGTAGTGCGAATATGTCAACGACTTCAGATTCTTCTTGTGCTAATGAATCATGATCGTAAGATTGTTGACAAGATCCACAAAATATGATTTGATAACCAAAGAAAATTTTCAATACCCACAAAATCAATTTGGCTGCTTTTGATGGGAGAAATGGGTGGTGGAGAAGATAAAGTGATTGTATGCTCATGTTGAAGATATTCCTTGGTCGATGGAAGCATTTGCTACTGGAGGCGAAGGAGGAGCAACAAGATCAATGGACTCAAGGCTATCAAGAGTCCTTGTTTATGGAGACATGTGCGGCAAAGTAGCGTCTGGAACTGCCATTGCTGGAGGAGGAGGAGGAGGAGAAACATGGTCATGTGACTCAAGAGTCGAATCAAAAGGTAATGACTCTGGGGTCATGGTAGAACAAGGTAGCTTAAGTAGGTAAGGAGATGAGAGATATATCACTTGACAGCCGATCTTGCTTTGAATAAGCAAGCAGTAACATGGTAGTGCGGCCACTATATTTGAATGTAACGGTCTTAGTTTTCTTACGATAAGCAGCACAAAACTCGTTCGTCAATAGATGACCAAGTAGCACACACGTACAAATCATTGGAAACACATCACACTAAATTTCATCAAAATCATTGCCCATCATGATAGGAACCAAACAACTTTGGGTAACGACAAAGAAATGTCATCAGGCCAAAACAAATTATAGGGTTGTGGGTGTGGTTTAGACTTAAGGCTTAACAGGTGGACACCTTTTTCGGATATCGCATTCATGATATATCATCTATCAATGATAACCTTGCAAACTCGATTGGCGCATCAAAGAAATATATGAAAATTATTAGTGCACATCCACTCCATAAAGTGTGAGAGGTGCAAGATGAAAATAAAATAGAATATTTCATTTTTCCCACTCTTTTTATTCACTTCTTTGTTTTGCATATTTTGTTTTCACTCTTTTTTTAACGCTTTTTTTTACTCTTTTATTCATCACTATTGTTTTGACTCTTTTTTTAAAAAAAAACCTAAAGCTCAAAGGCGTGCTCATAGGAGTTTCTTAGGCTGATGGGAGTTGGCAAAAATTTCGTGTGGTAAAAGAAATCATTGTTGACTACTGGTAAAGAATTCGTGTGGCAACAGGCAACAGGCAAGAAAGTTTCAGTGATTTGACAAAAGTTGAAGGTGGAGGCTTCATATAAAATGAGCTGAGCGGAATAGATGAGAGAGAAAGGTTTTTTTTTTTTTTTACTGCTTTGTTTTCTTTTTGTTTATGTTTTTGATGGGCTAAGGGCTTGAATATAATGGACTGACCTATTTTTTTTGTGGCTTTAGGTGTTAATGGACTAAGAAGATAGGTTTATAAATGAATTGGGCTAAAAGCTGAAAAGAAAAGACTTAAGGGCCTGGATAAATGAAGGTCAATGAAGGCGGCGGCAAACATGGGTGGCAAAGGGGGCAGTGCAAAGGGGACGCAATAGAGGTGGAGGCAGGGACGATCTAGGGCGCCGAAGGCGAAGGACAATGGCGTCAATGGCATCATTGGTAGCGATGGCGACTGCGGTTGGTGAGCTCGCTGGTCGCGACTGGCAACCGAAGTGCAAAGACTGGTCGAGGATGTACACCGAGGTCGACGATTGGTTTTTGGTTGAAGAAGACTACGCTAATGTCATCAATGGTGGGGCAGAGTAGTGGCGAAGCAATGATGGTGGCTGGTTTCAATTCTGGCACGACACAATGGATGTTGCGACATTGTCGGTGGTGAAAGGCTTCGACGATGATGGTTGCTAGATTGATGTTTCAGCGAAGCAATGTGGTGGAGTAGACTGAAAAAAGATGGTGAATCGATGTTTGGCTCTGATACTAAATGATGTAGCACCAATAGAAATAAAAAAAAAAAAAAGAACAAAGGGGTAGAAGGAGAAAAAGAGAAAAATAAGAGGAAGAAGACAGAAGGTAGAGAGAAAAATCACACAATTATCAACTCAAATTCTTATTCACTAATGTCTTATTAATACATCAAAAGTCCCTTTATTTATAACCCTAAAACCTAATGAAAAAGGAAACGAAAATCCTTAATTAACTGGAGACAAATAACATTCTTAATAGAAAAAAATGATATCCTAATATCATAATGAAATAATATCCTAATTAACTAAAAACAAATAGCATCCTAAATAATACTCTAATACTATAACAAAAGTGAATAAACTTCAATTCCAATAAAATACAATCCCATATATTGTCCGCATTAGAAAAGCTTTGCTACCAAATCCTTTAGTGAAAACATCATCTAACTGGTATTTTAATTTCACAAACGACATACAAATCAAACCCCTATTCAACTTCTCCTTAAAAAAATGTCTGCCAATCTCAAAATGCTTCGTCTTATCATGCTGAACTAAATTAGGAACAATGTTAATGGAAGCTTTATTATCACAGTATAACCTCATCAGAGCATCACCATACACTTCCATGTCTCCCAATAAAGCTTGAAGCCACATAAGTTCATAAATGCCATGAGCCATAACCCTAGATTTTATCTCCGTACTTGATCTAGCCACCACAGTTTACTTCTTGCTTCTCTAGATAACCAAAATTTCACCCACAAAAGTACAGTAACCAAAGGTATATCGTTTATCATCAGCCAATCCAGCCCAGTCTACATTATTGAATGCCTATAATCTCATGTGACTATGATTTGAAAACAAAATCCATTTTCCCAGAGCTAACTTAAGGTACCGTAGTATGCAAAACACGATATCAAGATATATAACACGAGGATGATGCATAAATTGTATATAGTATCTCTAAACGCGTATGAAAGATATATATCAATCCCCAACAAGCTTTTAGTATACTCCTTATCAACTGAGTCGCCAACACCTCTACCAAGTTGATGATTGGACTCAATAAGAGAATCTACTGGTCTATAACCCATCATCATACTAGTTTCCTTAATGAGTATACTTTAAGAAAGGAAAATTCTCTTATCTAATCCAACAACTTCAATACCAAGAAAAAAACCTAAAGGACCGAGATCTTTGATTTCATTCTTTGGCAAGATAAGCTTTGAGCTATCACATCTCTTCCATATCATTACATGTCATAACTATATTATCCACATACATAATAGGGACAACAATCTTATCTTTACCTAGTTTAATGAAAAAAGGAGGATCATTTGATCAGTATGGCCATGCTTAAAGCCAGATCTCAACATCACCTTAAGAAATATGACAAACCAAGCTCTAGGAGATTGCTTCAACCCACATAACGCTTTCTTCAAACGACAAACATTCCCTTTCGTAGAGGGGGATGAGAATCCTAGAGAAATATCCATGTTCACTTCTGGTTCTTCGAGATCACATATAAAAGGCATTCTTCACATCTAATTGTTGCAAGGGCCAACCCAATTGCACAAGAAGGGAGAACCTGAAATAAAATTCATCTTGGCTACGGGAGCAAAAGTCTATCGGTAGTCAATGTCATATATCTGAGTAAATTCCATAGCAACTGGCCTTACTTTGTATCTCGCAATTGTCCCATATGTGCTCTCCTTAACAGTGAACACCCATTTGTAGCCCACAAGTTTCTTGCCATTTGGAAGGTAACTAACTCCCAAGTGCATTCTTGCTCAATGCTCTAATCTTCACTACCATAGCTTCTTCCCACTTATGGTCAATGAGAGCTTCTTCCCAACCCTACGGAATAGATATAGGTGACAAAGGCGAAACAAAAGCCGGATAGGAATGAGAGCTTCCTCCCACTTACGGTCAATGAGAGTTTCTATCCAAACTGCTAGGCTTTTTCTTGTCATCCAATCTAGGCTCACCCCTTCCATCTAATCTAGACTCCACCTCACCATCCATATTAGAGGGAGGAAAGAAAGGAGACAATAAATGCGATATCGAAGACATCTCTTCTTCAGTATTAGTCCCCCTTGAAGAGATAAAGTAGAAACACAAAAGGACTCTGATTCCCAAAAACTTATATACATATGAACATAAACCTTGTGAGAATGAGGATCAAAACATTTATAGCCCTTCTGAGTAAGAGAGTAGCCAATAAAAACGCACTGTAAAACCTTGGGATCAAGTTTCCCACGAGACAGAGAAGGGGTATGAACAAAACACAGGCATCCAAAAATCTTGGGAGGGAGAGAAGAACCAAAGGGACTCTCGATGATAGGAGCTCTAAAGGGTACTTAAACTCAAGAAACACTAAAGGATATACGGTTAATAAGATATGTGACAGAGGAACCACCTCACCCCAAAATGATTTAGGGATGTGCATAGTGAACATGAGAGCATGAACAAACTCTAAGAGAAAGTAATTTTTTCATTCAGCAACCCCATTTTATTCGGTGTACCAATGCAACTTGTTCGACAAAGAATGCCATGCTCTTCCACGTATGCCCAAAACTCTCCATCAAGATTTTCAATCCCATTATCACTTCAAAGAACTTTGATGTTGGTGAAAAACTGATAGAGAACTCCTAATGTAACATATTAGAAGAATAAGAGAGCTTAACATAAAGAGTTAGCTCCTGTAACTATTTATTTTAAAATCATATTGTAATATTGATATAAATGACCCCCAATACTCTTCCTCAAGCTGGTATATATATATATATATATATATATCATGTGTACCTAACTTGATAAAAATATATTTCACTCGTGAATCACACAAAAGTTTGGTGAATAAACCTACTAATTGATCCATTGATTTCACATGACATGTACGAATCACATTTTGTAACAACTTTTCTCGAATAGAGCAGCAATCAATCTCAATATATTTAGTTCTCTCATGAAATACTGGACTAAATGCGATGTGAATTGCTTCTTAGTTATCACATAATAAATTCACAGAATGAGAATGTGAAAATCTAAATTCCTCTAACATATGTTTCAACCAAATCGACTCACAAGTGGTATGTGTCATACCTTTATATTTGGACTCAGAACTAGATCGAGCAACAACGGTTTGTTTCTTGCTTTTCTATGAGACAAATTACCTCTGACAAATACGTAATAACCAGTAGCTGACCTTTAATCAGATGGAGATCTAGACCAATCTGCATGTGTATAACTCTCGATTTGAGTATATCCGTATTTCTGATATAACAAATCACAACCTGGTGCACTTTTGAGATATCTTAGAATACGCATAGCATCCCAACAAAAATTTCGTAGAGCATCTAAAAACTGACTGGCAACACTAACTGCAAAAGAAATATCTGATCTGGTAACAGTCAAATAATTTAACTTTCTAACAAATCGTGATATTACACAGGATCTACTAACAACTCACCTTGATCTGCAACTAATTTTATGTTGAGATCTATAGGTGTGAAAATAAATTTTGACCCTAACATTCTTGTTTCACTTAATAAATTAAGAACATATTTTTTTTGAGACAAGGAGATACCCTGGCGTGATCTAACCACTTCAAAACCCAAAAAAAATCTCAGCCTTTCCATATCTTAGTATAAAATATAGCTTGTAGTAACGATTTCAATTCCTCAATACCATTATAGTCATCACCAGTTATCACGATATAGTCTACATACATATTTCACAGTATCTTGTTCGCTCTAGTATTTTTATAAAAAACAGAATGATTTACGCATAGTCAAAGTATTAATAAACCTACCAAACCAAGCTCAGGGAGATTGTTTGACTCATATAATTTCTTCAAGCGATACATCAAACTTAACTCTCCCTAAGCAACAAAGCCAAGAGGTTGCTCCATATAGATCTCCTTCTGAAGATTACTGTGTAAGAATGCATTCTTCACATCTAGCTGATATAAAGGCCATGCAAACGTGGTTGTAAGTGATTTGAAATGACGAACAGAAGAAATTTTGACCACTAGTGAGAATGTTTTAGAGTAATCAATGCCATGCACCTATGTATTTCCTTTTGCCATAAGGCGAGCCTTTAGTTTGTCAATAGTATCGTCAAAATGAACTTTAACAGCATACACCCAACGACAACCTACAACTAATTTTTTCAAAGGAAGAGACATCAAGTTTCACGTATCATTCTACTTTAATGCAAGTATTTTCTCAATAGAAATAGAGGAAAAGGAAGGGTGAACAATGTCAAATGTCACAGCATTGACAAACCGAGAAGGTCGGTCAATAAGATCCTAACATGTCTCGTGTGTATGATTGAGTAAACCACAATTAGAGCACTAACAAGGTGGACCTTTACCTCAACCGCTATGACCACCACGAGAACTACCAATGCGACCACCTCAACAACCACCACTTCCTCTACCATGACTGTAACCACTAGATTGATCACCTCGGTGTATGTAACTAGAGCTGAACAATCGAAATTATCTCGAGAAGAACCACCAAAACCCTAAGAACTATCTCAAGAAGTGGCGCACAAAATTCTAAAATATACTTCGACAAGAGAAGATAGCTCAACTCTTGCTAAAATCTGAGAACGAGCGGACTCAAATTCAGGTCATAACCTTGCCAAAATAAATTGTAACAAACATCATACAATTGTCTTCATGAAGCCTCTTAATTGCTGTAAAATAAATTGTAATAGACTTATCATCTTGTTACAACCGAAAGTAATCAACTGAAACAACATGCATACGCGTAAAATTACTGGAATATAACATTTGAATGTACTCCTAAATCTTCTTGCAAGTGTCAAGATGAGTATACATATTGGCAATATATGACTCCATAGAATTCTATAACTGTGTAACAATCTGAGCATCATCTTGCTCCCATTTAAGCTTCCTCTTGTCATCGAATGGACCAGACATAGTCAAGTGATTTTGTTTACCTTGACTAGTTAAGACAACTTTTATAGCTTTGGACCAATGTAAATAATTAACCCCATTCAACTTGCGAGCAGTGAGCCATGGAATTGTAAACGGAGAAATATATGATCTTGAATCCATAACTACAACAATCAAACACGGAACAAAGTTCTTTCACAAAAGAACAAATTACTATAACCCACAAATAGGAACCTAAATCATAACACTAGCAGTTGTTCATATGAGATATGTTTCTGGCTAGGGTTAATAGACCACTGTTCAAAGCAAGTTCGTGGACGATGGTAGTGACTTTTGTTGGCAGCGGTGGCGATTGTAATGGAAGGTGACTATGGTGAATGACGACGGCGGCAGTGTGGTTGACAATGATGGTTTGCGATGGTGGGTCGATGATGGGTTGCGGATGTTTGAGGACTGGTCGATAATGGTTCGCAATATGGACGACTGACCACACGGTTGATGACGATGCTAGCGAATGGTGTCGGCAACGACAACCGCAACGGTGATCGACGATCTGGGTTGATGAAGTGTCACGACTAGGGTTGAAGACTAGGTCGCGATAATGATTCACAATGTGGATGACGACGTCAACGGCTGTGGTCGACGACGACAGCGACGAATGGCGTCGGTAATGATGGTAGTGGATGTGATGAATGAAGACAGCAAGGATGACATCGGTGACTGGTTTAGGGTTTTTTTTTTGTTTTCTCATTTTTTTTTAATTTTTCAAGAATTTTTGCTCTGATACCATATTAATATGACACATTAAAAGAATAAAAGAAGCATAACCTAAAGGGTTAACTGTGCTAACTATTTGTACTAAAATCATATTGTAATATTGACATAAATAACCATCAAGAAAAATCATTTCGTGAAAGGCATTAAATCAGGAGAAGCACTGGTAGGGTGTCTACACAAGCTTGTGGTGTCGAGAGTTCGAATTGCTCCACCTAAGACTTATTGCTTTAAAAGCGAGAGGTCTAGCCATGTCTATCAAATTACTGAGATAAAGTTATCGGTCATTGAGGAATACTTAGGTTTAGAGTGTGGTTCCCTCTTCTCGCATAAAAGCGATCAAAATTTGAACATGCCACATTTTATTGAGTAGGCAACTGAAAAGAAAGATTTTCCAAAATTAGGGCCACATCTTTAAACAATAGTAATTACATAACAAAAGAACTAAAGGATACAAATAACCATATACTGCTAAAATATAACACTTAATAGGGTGTTATGAGAATACGTCCTTGATGGAAGCAACCACAATGGATTCATGCAAGTGATTCCAAGTAATTAGGACAAAACTTGAAAACCTTTTAAATGATTCCCCTTATTTGCAGTTTCTTAAATATCTATACATTTATATAAAGTGGCATGTAATAAGCAACAACATGAAAAAGGGATTTATTCAGCAGGGCAACCTTTCACGAAGAGAGACCTCAAAGTCAAAGCCCCTTAAAGCACTCTCCTATGAATTACAGATAGTTCAAGATAGGCCCCGTATGTCTATCGAACACATATCGAATACGGATATGCGGTCGATGCAGCTGGATACATATCTGATATGCCAAATAAATATTAATTTTTTTTAAAAAAAATTGGATACGCCCCGAATATGTGGAAGATAAAGGGGATACGTGGGGGATACAAAAAGGATATAGCTGGGATATGCGAGGCTCTAATTTTTGTATTTTCAAATTTTTTGGGATATTTTTGTTATTTCATTTGTTATGTGTTATACTATTTTTTGTTCTTGGTTGTTTCAATATTCCATCATAATCTTCTAATTACTTGTCATGTATTGAATGTTCGATTATAACAACAAAAAAAATTTACTCCTGCATTTGATTTTTGTTTTTATGAATAATACAATTCTAAAAATTACAAAAATAATATTTTTACAAACATATCCTAGTCATATCCGTATCCTACTTTTTAAATTTTTCTGTATCCCCTTATCGTATTGTATCCGTATCCATATCGGTGCTTCCTAGGCACTCACGTTTATCAATTGAAAAAAGAAAGCTGGACTGCCATTCTTTAAGATGCCTGTTGCAGAAATTTTGATTCCAAAATAACGAGAGTATCACATTAGTAGCAGTCATAGATATGTTGATTTGGAGTGCAAGAGAAGAAAGCAACTTTAATACATATTTATTACTGGGGAAAAAATATGAGGTAATCTAAGGTAACTAATCACATACATAGATGTGAATATAAGATGGACTGGCATTATCCAGTAAGGAATTCTGGCAAGATCTCCAAGACAAGAATGAAGAATGTCACAATAATATTTGATAACTAAGAGTACCAAAACAAAAACAACAACAAAAAATGACAAATACATAGAGTGGTTTCCAAACCTTTCTGCTTTTCACGAATACTAAGACCCAGAAATGTTGGGGAAAAGGTGGATTTACAAGTAGGCCTTTTAAGTAAGGGTACAGGAGAAATCTCGTAATTGTAATTTCAACATCCCATAACTTTTCAAGTTTCAGTTACGTGTTAGATGAATTTCCACAACCTCACTCAATTTCTGTTGTTTTTTAGTCGAATTGTTATGTGGGCGTTTGTTGGCACTTGGCAGCCGTTCATGGACATGAATTGGCATGTACTAGACAATTTTAGGAAAGAAGAGAAGTTTGATTATTATTCTTTTTCTGACAACTAACCCCTTTTAGAAAAGTCCATGTCCATGCCCGCCCCGCCGCACATATAGACTACGCAAAGTCACGACACATGAAAATTATGGATATCTTGTGCAAGTATCCCAAAAGGTTAAGACAACTTAAATCCAAGGCCTCCACTTCCTTAATTATATTTACTTACCAACTCATCTACCAGCTTGAGTTGGGAAGTTTGATTTATTTAGGAAGACAAGTAACCACAATTTCTATCCTTGATTTTTCTACACGGCTAAATCTTCAATTGAATCAAGCGCTTGTTTTTATTCCTTTCTTGGTGTTTTTTTTCCCATCAATTCCATGACCATTTCACCAACAAAAGTAAATTCCAAAAAGAAAGAAATTCGAGATTGAACTTAATGTAGTGTAAAGAAACATGGGAATAAATATGAATCAAGACAAGTAGAAATAATTTCAAACGAGGTGCAAGTCATCAACCTCAAAAACCATGCTAGATTACTCATGAATGATACGAGTTCAAAATAGATAATGATTCAGCGTCGGTTTGGTTTATGTGGAAAAAGAGGAAAAAGAGGGGAAGAAATTTAATCTCTTAAGCAATTAAAGGAAAAGAAAGGGATACATTTGTGAAGTGAAGTCTCATATCGCCTAAGTACAAAAATAATGTACAGTATATAAGCATTGGGGCACCTTCACTTCAATATCACCTGAGTATAAATAATGTGCAGTATGTTAGGATATTTAGACCTGTTTTGTTATTTCATGTTTGGCAAATTTAAGACAAATCATTCATATCTTATTGTTTGATATTTGACACTTGTTCTTTTTGAAATTATGGTTCTATATTGTAGCGTAGCAAGAACCAGAGTCAAAACATCAAAAGACTGCAACATTCTCATCACTGCTTAACAGACTGCTCGAGCAGTCCATAGAATGGTCATGAGCTGCTCTCGGTTTATGCACCTTGTCTGCACTGTTTCTGCACAAAAGTTGAAATGAGACAAAAAAATACAGCAAGAAGGTCTCAACCGCTCGAGCGCTCTGTACGCGCGAAGTCTGTTATTTTGCTGCTAGGGTTTCTGAGTTATGTGGAGGCTATATATTATTGCTAGGGTCTTTGTATTAAGAGTGCTGAATATATTAGAATTACTCCCTAGCCATCAAAGTTGCTACTCCGTTGATTGCAAAAATCCCAAGCCGTCCAAGAGCTATCATTAAAGAAGATTATCTAGAGTTTTCATATTCAATTCACTTGACGACAAAACAAATTCAAGAGCCTTCAAAAAAATCGTCAAGCAACCAAACCTTCAACGTTCTATTTAAGTTCGTAGAGTCTCTTGAGTGGATTCTCAAGAGCTGAAATCCGGTGGTGGATTTCGTCGATAGTTGAAGTCCGGTGGTGGATTCCAGCAGCGGTCGAGCACGGTTTGGTGTATGTGGATTCGGCAAGAATAGGCTTACTACCATAAGTTGTGAATTCAACGAGAGTTTGTAAAATTTTCTTGTAACCAAAACTCGTTTGAAGTGCATGATTATCCTAAACTTGGATCAGTCTCGTATTTTTTACCCGAGTTAGGGTTTTTCACGTAAAAAGCCTTGTGTCTCGTGTGATTGTTATTTCTTTTGCTTGTGTGGTTGTTTATTATTTATGTTTTTGCATTGTGTGGTTAGAAAATCGATTAGTGCAAATCAATCTACAAACAGAATTTTTCAATCTCTCCTTAGTACAAAAATAATTTGCAATATATAAGCATTAGGGCATCTTACCTTAATATCGTCTGAGTACAAAAGTAATACACAGTATATAATTATTAGAGCACATTATTTTTGTACTCAGGCGATGAGGGAAATTGCTTCACACTCTCCCTCACGCAGAGGGTGCTCATTAAGCAGCACATGCACACGATATGAGACTTTGCTTCACACCCTCCCTCATGCGTAGGGTACACACTCGGCTGCATCTGTCGCGTGCAAGCTAAAAGATGCAACCTATCCATCCTTAGTACTTCGGTTCTAATACCATGTTATACGATTTTGAATAAAACTCCACTAAAAAACTAGTTATTGAGGTGATGGCGCCCTATATACCATACATTACTTTTGTACTCAAGTTACGTGAGACTTCGTTTCCCAATATTAAAGCAATTGAAACCCTCTCGCATTTGCACGAATAATGACAAACCAACAAGCTCAAAAGTCCAAATAAATCAAAAACCCAACAAAAGTTAACAAGAAACCCTCGTAAAGCAAAAGGACGATCTTTACGAAAGAAGAAGAAGTATCATCGACTGGATTTTGATAATTTCAATCTACCTCAATGAAATGGGGACGAAGTTGTTGAACAAGAGCGAGGATTTTGAAGAAGGCGGAGTTGTGAATGTCAACATTACTTGGCTTTCTTTTCTTCACGTCGTTGTTGTTGCTGTTGTTGCTGTTGTGGTTTGGTTGAGGAAGTGGGTTTCCAACGGTGTTTGGAGGCATTGTCTCTTTGCCCCCTACAGGGATTTTTACCTCCATGGCAGCGAATTCTACGACACAAGAGGCCTCTGTTTGTCTACTAGTGAAGTGTAATTACACGAGGCTCTATTTGTGATAATTAGGCTTTGTTTGTAAACTTGATTTTAAGCTACATCCTTTACTTAAAATTATTTAAAATTTAAAAAGTAAAAAATTTGTTTGAAAAAGATATAGAGTGACTTTAATCCACCCTATGAGTTAATTTGTGTCTATAGTGAATTCTCCAAAACACCCTTCAGCCTTGTTTTTTTTTTTTCTAAATGTGAAAAGAATAATAGATTTCAAAGTTCAATTAATTGTAGCATTGTTAGGTTAAAAACGTTCTCCAAACTTCAAACTTCACTCTTCACATAATGGTTGTTTGGTAACAAAAAAATTTCTTAATTCTTAATTTATTAGTCAATAAAATAAATAAATAAGAGTAAAATTGAAAATTATCAGCAAAAATGTCAAAAGGCTAAAATTTTGGAGTTGCCAAACAAAATTTTTTAGCTTTTTAAGCTTTAAGTAAAAAATCAAAGATTCTAACTTAAAACTGATTGTCAAAAGAAGCCTAACTAGTTGTCATCCAAGCTCTCAGTGTGGACAAAAAATTCGAAAGAATTGGTAAATCGTTCTGAATTGGTACAAGCCTTTATAATTTGGTTCAGTTCTATATTAAAATAGTTTGGTTTTAGCTCTCATTTTTTTAGAACCGTTGTATATAATTTGGTTCTCACTTTTTATTAAAAAAAATCATTCTAACTGGATTGAACCATTTTGTAATAGTATATATATTTTAGATTTTAAATTTCTTATTTATTTTTTAAAGCCTCTTTTATAATTGTAGTCCAAAAAAATATACTAAAAAAACAAAATTAGTTTAGTCTATAAATATTAATATAAAATTCTAATTACCACATTCCAATACAAAAAAAATAAATATTTAACAATTAATGCGTTATTAAAAAATGAGATTTCAAAAAAGAGATTGTTTATTTTCTTTGTGATCAATTACCGCTACATTGGACGAAGATCTACTCCTTATAGTTAGTTTTCAATTTTAAGCTTTTGAGTAACAATTTGGATTAAACTTGT
>JAULJZ010208977.1:0-18827 GCA_032270985.1 Heliamphora pulchella | reverse complement strand
TATCGAGAATCTTAACGTGGGGAGAAATGGTAAGTATTTAATAACATGAGCTCAATGCAAGAAGGTCTTGAGATTATCGGTCATAGTGCAATTATAGTTCTTTAGTGGTGTGAACTATAATTCAGTATTTTATAGAAATTATAGAAATCGCTGCATGTCTTTCCATAATTGTAGAAATCTCCAATAGGTGTCTGTGTTCCACTAGAAGTCTAACTCATAATTACTCCCCAGGTCCATGCTGTAGCCTTATATTATTATGATATTATTTTTGTCTTTCAAGACTTAAATATATCGGGGTTCTGCCGGTACAAGTTCTCGAAAGATCGTAACTCACACTATGTTCAAGGATCGCGTAAGGGAATACGGTAGAAGATCTGACTGGAGCTTCAACTCGGAATCTAGTCGTAAATGAAGATTAAATCTACAAGAGGTATTCTTCTAAATTAACTTTGGTTGCACGGGTTTATTTTTGATCGTTCGACGTCAAAAAAATTTTCTAGAGCCCGTTTCGGCGTTTACTCGTCTAGTTATTTTTTTACGAAAATCGTTTTACAAAAACAATGATCTTGTCAGTGTTGCCTCCAATAGTGATATCCCAAGGGTGTAATAACGTTTAGAGTTTGATATAACACTTCGGGTTCTAAGAGCAGAGATCGCATATATACCAAAGATATGAAAGAATGGGATGCTCTAGAATCAAACAATACTTTCACTAAGATATTAAACAGCACGAACATACCTTGTATGACTTGTGTATCCTCCATCTGATCCTCTTGCAAAGAAAAGATTTGTTCTACCGCTAGTCAGTCTTCGTTGCCATTATTAATGTTTCTCGGCTTTATTCTGTTGCTTGGACCCTCTTGAGGCCTTTGGTTCTCATTAAGGGGTGGTCTTCCTCTCCCATTCTGCTGATTAACAATAAGCATGTCAGCTTGGATAGGTTGTTAGTGTTGGAGACAATACTGCCAAGATCGTTGTTTTTACAAATGATTTTCGGTAAAAAATTAACTAGACTGGCAAACGCTGAAACAGGCTCAAATAAAATTTTTGACGACGAACGATCAAAATAAAACCCATGCAACCAAAGTTAATTTAGAAGAATACATTTTTTCGATATATTCTTCAACTACGATTTGATTCCGAGTTGAAGCTCCAGTTAGATCTTCTACTGTATTCCCTTACGTGATCCTCGAACGTAGTGTGGCCTACGGACTATCGAGAACTCGTACAGGTAGAACCCAGATATATTTAGTCTTGAAAGACAAATTGTGATATATCAATCAATAAAACTGGTTCATCCTACCCGCATATATATAGGGCTATAGCAGGGACTTGGGAAGTAATTATGAGTAAGAATTCAAGTGGAACACAGACACCTACCAGTGATTTCTGCAATTATGGAAAGACGCAGCGGTTTCTGTAATTTCTATAAAACACTGAATTACAGTTCACACCACTAAATAAATATAATTGCACTCTGACCCATAATCTCAAGATCTTCTTGCATTGAGCTCTCGTTATTAAATGCTTACTATTTCTCCCCACATTAAGATTCCTGATACCTGCTAATTAAATTTAATTGCTGACAATTTAATTTAATCGGCATCTTGTTATTCCTTAAGCCCTTTCACTTAACTTATTTGACCGCTGGATAATCAAATCCACTTGTTGGGTTTGGCCCGGTTAAAACTTATAATTTTTCTTAAGGGGGTATCGTCAATCCCGATCTATCGGGATGTGAATTCCGTCAATAATTAATATTTGTCATATAAATAATACTGCTATCCAAATCATCGGGAATATAGACCCATATAAGATCGCACCCTCTAATGAATCAAAATAACGAATATTAAATATATGCAAATCAATAATTATTTCAGGATTAAGAGGATAAACACTATTCATAATCATCTTGGGGTGTGAATTAATTTATATAGTCAGTATAAAATTAATTACCTAAAATGGCTCGTTTAATACACACAAACTATACTAGCACAGAGATTCGAAACAATAGACAATGCTATTATCTGTTCCCCGTAATCAAGACAAGTCTACTAAAACTCTGTGTTACAGTTGTACCGATGGTATGTCCATTTTCATCTAAACTGTGAACACAAAATTTATATTTTGCAAGAACCTAAAATCTGATCTTCTGTGTGCAAGTCGTACTTTACACACCAGATTAAATACTATACAAAATATTGGACATCCATACATAACATTAAGAAGTGATATACATATATTGCTCATAAAGATTCTGATAAAATAAAAAATTAATTTTATTAAAATTAAATTAAATACTAAAAATATAGTTTTCAATATACTAACCATAACAATCTCCCATTTATTCTCAAAACTATGTTGCCATGCATCTGACTCCCATGCCCTCTACATGACTATCAAAAGTCTTAGCCGGTAAGCTCTTTGTAAAAGGATCTGCAAGGTTGTCTCTTGATGCATTCTTGGTCATGTTGGCTTAGGTTTGGGCCAGCATCCTGCCGTGGCGGAGGTCTGGATTTGGGCCGAGTCACAGCCGACTTGTGGCGCTTGGCGATGTACACTTCAAGGAAATAAAGTTGCGCCTTCACCACTACTTGCGGGTTTTGGTGAGATGGTAAGCACTTGATTCTAACAATTGATATCAGAGCAGGTGGTCTCAAGTTCGGCTCCCCGTCGTGGAAGGCCTTGTGTCTTGGGGGTAGTGCGGCAGGTGCTAAGGGGATTGTTGGCCTGGGTTTGGGCCAGAATCTTGCCGTAGCGGAGGTCTAGGTTTGGGCCAAGTCACAGTCGACTTGTGGCGCTTGGCGATGTACACTTTAAGGAAATAAAGTTGCGCCTTCACCACTACCTGCAGGTTTTGGTGAGACGGTAAGCACTTGATCCTAACATGTCACAGCAACATCACCTCTCTATACAATTTCTCGTATCAGGTGATACTTACGCTCAATGTGCTTGCCTTTCGAATAGACCCTTGGCTCCTTCGAGTTTGCAACCGCTTTGTAATTGTCACAGTAAAGTGTAATTGTCTACTGAGTTGAAGGTATCACATCTAGATCCAACAGGAAGTTCTTGAGCCAAACAGCCTTCTTAACTGCTTCAGAAGCTACCACATACTCGGCCTCTATGGTGGAATCAGCAATGCAGGACTGCTTGATACTCCTCCAGCTTATAACTCCACCTCCTAAGATAAACACATATCCTGAGGTAGACTTACGGGAATCCCTGTCAGACTGAAAATATGAGTCTGTGTTTCCTAAAAGTACTAGACTGTTTGCCTGGTAAATCAACATATAACCCTTAGTCCTTTTTAGGCACTTGATTATATTCTTTACCACAGTCTAATGCTCCTGCCCTAGGTTAGACTGATATCTACCAACCATGCCAACGACAAAGCAAATGTCGGGTCTAGTGCAAAGCATAGCATACATGAGGCTTTTTACTGCCGAAGCATAAGGAACTACTTTCTTCTTCTCTATCTCATCAGGTGTCTTAGGACACTGATCCTTGAATAGAGTGATTCCATGCCTAAAAGAGAGAAACCCTTTCTTGGAATTCTGCCTGCTAAAACGAGCAAGGATATCATCGATTTAATTTGCTTGTGATAAGCCCAATATCTTTTATTTTCGATCTCGCACAAGCATAATCCCAAGAATGTGACTGGCTTCTCCCAAGTCCTTCATATCGAACTGTCTAGATAACCATACTTTAACCATAGATAATGCCCCTACATAGTTTTTGATGAGCAAGATATCGTTTACATAAAGTACTAGGAAGATCACCACGCTTCCGTCACGCTTTTTGTACACACAGAACTCATTCGGGCTTTGATCAAAATAATAAAACTTATTGACTTGATCAAATCGAGTGTTCCAAGACCTTGATGCCTGCTTAAGTCCATAAATGGATCTCTTAAGCTTACACAACATGTGTTCCTGGCCCTTTACAATGAATCCGTTTGGTTGTATCATATAGATACACTGAAGAGACTTCCGTTAAGAAAATCTGTCTTGACTCCATTTGCCAGATTTCGTAATCGAAATGTGCATAAATGGATAAGAAAATTTGGATAGACCTAAGCATGGCTACTGGTGAAAAGATTTTCTCATAGTCGATCCCTTCTTTTTGAGTGAACCCTTTAGCAATAAGCTTAACTTTGAAGGTTTTAACCTTCCCATCAACTCCTCTCTTCCTCTTGTAGATCCACTCGCATCCAATGGATTTTATCCCTTTTGGTGGTTCTATAAGTTCTCAAACCTGATTGGAATGCATAGATTCAATCTCTGAATTCATATCTCTTTGCCAAAGATCTGCATCTTTGTCTGTTAGTGCTTCATTATAGTTATAGGGCTCGATATTCAGTTCTGTCGGGATCTTGTCAAACGACTCTCTCAAGAACACATACTGATCAGGTTGATGAACAACCCTCTCACTACGATGAGGCACTATCTGTGTCTGTGTACTAGCAGTAACAGGCAGTATAGAATCTGAACCTTGTGCATCACCACCCTGTTCTTGATTTGCACCTGTCCCAATAACCCTCCCACTACGACGAGGTAATAGAATATTAGTAACTTGTGGTTCCTCTTCCGTTCTACTGGTATTTACTCTCAGTTCTTCTATAATAATTTTGCTATTGGGCTTGTGATCTATAATATAATCCTCTTCCAAGAATCAGGCATTGGTGATAACAACGACCTTCTGATCCTTATGATTATAAAATAGACCACCTTTCATTCCCTTGGGATATCCCACAAAGAAATAGGCTTCTGTCCTCGGGTGCAACTTACCAGCATTCCCTTTCAGCACGTGTGCTGGACACCCCCAAATACGAATGTGTTTAGACTAGGCTTACGCCCAGTCCACAATTCTGTGAGAGTAGAAGGTACTGACTTAGAAGGTACAAAGTTTAGAATGTAAGCAGCAGTTTCTAATGTGAGTCCCCAAAATGAATCTGGTAAACCTGAATAACTCATCATTGACCTTACCATCTCTGTAAGAGTCCTATTCTTTCTTTCTGCTACACCATTCTGCTATGGAGTGCCTGGTGCAGTCAACTGGGATGTAATCCCCTCTGATAACGAGTAGTCCTTAAACTATCTAAAGAGGTATTCCCCACCATGGTCGAATTGTAGTGATTTGATACTTTTACCTAGAAGCTTCTCCGTCTACGCCTTAAATTCTTTGAAATTCTCAAAGCATTCAAATTTACGATGGATCAGGTAAATGTATCCATACCTTGAGTAGTCATCAATGAAACTGATGAAGTACTCAAAGCCACCTCTAACCCGAATTGTCATAAGACCACACACATCAAAATGAACAAGCTCCAACAATTTTTTAGCTCTATATCCTTTGGCTGAAAAGGGCCTTTTGGTTATCTTACCCTCTAAGAAAGATTCAAAGATTGAAAGTGCCTCCACTTCTAATGAACTCAAAGGTCCATCTACTACCAGTCTGTTTATCATTTTTAAATTAATATGACCTAAGCGTAAGTGCCAAAGAAACATTTGGTTCATTAAAAAATAAAGCATTCTCTTACATGGTAAAGTAGATGTGTTATTTATTTTAGTTAGTTGCAGTATAGGAGAGATAAGAGTAATAATGTTAAAAACATCCACTAATGTATCAGAACAGATAACCCGTTTATTATCCTTAATAACGACAGAGTTATTAAAATAAACCAAATATCCATCTTTAGCCAATCCAGAAATAGAAATTAAGTTCATTCTAATGGCAGGTACATAAAGACAATCTCTCAATATTAAAACTCGATCTCTACCAAAACTGAAAGTAACATCTTCTACTGTAACTGTTGTTACCTTTGTATTGTTGCCCATATGCAGGTAAATCTCCCCATCACTAAGTTGTCGAGTTTTCTAGAACTCCTACAATGAATTGCAGACATGATTAGTGGCTCTCGTATCTACACACCAGGTACCGGTAGATAACACCGCTAAACATATTTTCACAACCAGTGAACAGAAATTACCCTATTTATTCTGCCTTTTGAGAAATACTGGATATAACTTTTTCTAGTGCTGGGTCTGGTTGTAGTGAAAATATTTGTCATTCGGCTTTTTCACAACAGTCTGTGGCCCACTAACTATCATGAAAATTGTGTCTCCCTGTTTCTGAACATTTTTCAAAAATAAACACATTTCCTAGTATTGAAGGAATACCATTTGTAATTAAAGCAATATCCAAGTTACATTTCAAGTTAAAAAAATTTGGTCCCGTTAGTATGTTTTCTTTGAGTATTAAAGCGAGTGGGTTGAAAGCCATTTTAATCATGAGAATCACATAATTAAAATACCGTTAATTATGATGAGCAAAATTTTGAATTTATTTTAATTTAGTTCCCTCTACCATTTTAAAATTAATTCGCAAGCAGCCTAGTAACCTGAAAATAGCATACAACAATGGATAGATATCTACTATCCATCATAAGACTAGACAGGCCAATTTTTTTTAATTTTACTATCTAGGCAACTGACCATATCAAGTAAAATTAAATAGTTGACATAGTTTCGGTCCAATATATAATAGCAGTGACTCAGATGGAGAGAATACTATTATATACAACTAAGTGTTAACCATCACCTAATCCCAAATTAATCGTTTTGCAATGAACCCTTAAGATGGAGAAGTGATCCACACTAACAATTATCCAGAATTATCCTTAAAGAAGGTTTGTGCTGGTGATACAACAATTAATCTGTCCAATGGAGAGGAAGGCCTTACTGCCGACATGCAGAGTTTAATTGCTTTTTCTACAAACTGGTGATAGAGACCGCGGGATTTATCTATGAATAAATTCTCTCTCCCACTTAGATTTTTAGAATATTTTTTAGGGTTATAAAAATTCGTTTAATTAAAATAAATTTATTAATTTCGAAAGCCAGATGATCTAAAAAAATCAAACATCTTCTCATGTACACGATTCCAAATATTCTGGTTTATCAAACAATCTTTTCGTGTTTAAATGCGTAACAAATAAAATTTAATAAATGCACAGATTTTTCTGTAACTTTTCAGTTAAGGTAGTGATTAAAGGCATTTATTTATTTTATTTTTTATTTCACATTTTTTAAAAAATAATAATTTATTTCGATTAAATTTATTATTTATTTAATTAATTTAAAATCCGAAATTAATTCTCACGTTTTTCTAAGATATTCGATTTAAAAAAAATTATCTTAAACGTGATA
The DNA here is from genome assembly GCA_032270985.1 of Heliamphora pulchella. Taxonomy (NCBI): domain Eukaryota; kingdom Viridiplantae; phylum Streptophyta; class Magnoliopsida; order Ericales; family Sarraceniaceae; genus Heliamphora; species Heliamphora pulchella. The sequence goes on along the minus strand of JAULJZ010208977.1, from coordinate 11,619 downwards.
TTTTGTAAAAAATAAAATATCTAATGTTTTTTTATTTAATTAATTAATTAATTAAAAAATTTTAATTATATTTTTCATTACAAAATATTTTAATTAAAACAGAATTTTTGAATTAATTAAATGAACAAAATAAGAAAATAGATATTTTTCATTCACACAGTTAATATATAAAAAAAATTAAATATAAGATAAATATATTCCGATTTTATGATCGAATCAAAACTTTAAAGAGTTTTAGTCTCTTGTTTAAAAGGATAAACTGTAAAATTCTTTTCTGAATCAGCTGCTTAATTTGGATAAATACTGTTGGGACTTTGCTTCCAATTAGAAAACTGGCGAAGGTGACTTTTCTGAAGCAAAAACCATAAATTAAGCAAACACCTACTGTATCGAAACAGTTTAGGATTAGATTACTTCGGCTACTGTACTGAAACAGTTTCACCGGATTGGGACGCTGCTTGCTAGCGGTTTGTTTGCTGTGTTTGGTGATTGCCGAAACAGCCATGGAAAGAAAGCACCGCTTCCAAGGCAGCATTTGGGACCAAAACTTCCGCTGGAAGTGTGCTATAGGCTATTGCCGTTGGTTTGTTGGGAATAAAAAAAGCTGCTGCTTGGGAATTACTACAGCGCCTATTTGGGAATAAAGCCAGCGCAGCCTAAGGCTGTGTTTGGATTGATCAATTGATTTGTTGATGTGAAAAACCACAGCAATCAAACAGCCCAGTAGCCGAAACAGCCTGGGATTTGCCGAAACAGTTACTCCACAAGCTATTGCCGAAACAGCCTTTGTGCTATTTGCTGTGTGGAAACTGTTTGCTGTTTGCCTTCTTGATTGCTGAAACACTGCGGGGAATTGCCTCAGATTTGTACCACTGCAATAGGCTGCGTTTGGCAGCTTTAGAAACTACTGCGCCATAGGCTTCTCTCTGTCCATAAACTGCTGCTGCCTTAGGTAGCGTTTGGCTGCTGCGTCTAAAACCTCTACTTTGTTTCATGATTCCCAAAGTCGTGATTCCCAAGGCCATGATCAAAACCATGTTCTTCGTTCTTTATTAATTTCCTTATTTTATTTTAATTACATAAAATAAAAAAAATTAAAAATTAAAAAATAATAATTTTTACATTGATCCTATATCTTCATAGAGTTCACAATCAATCTATCACGATCAGCTCTCGTTATTAAAAAAATTAAATTAAATCATCATCCACGCATTTAGTCAAACATGAAAATAAATGATAATCATAAAATCGAGATTAGAACGTGTGCAAAACAAATTAGCAACAGTTCAAAAACTACCTGGCCCGATAAACCGTGAAACTAAAACAAAACGGCTCTGATACCAATTATTGGAGGTAATACTGGCAAGATCAATTTTTTTACAAACGATTTTTGGTAAAAAAATTAACTGGATGGGCAAACGCCGAAATAGGCTCCAGATAAAACTTTTGACGACGAACGATCAAAATAAAACCTGTGCAACCAAAGTTAATTTAGAAGAATACCTTTTGTCGATCTATTCTTCAACTACGATTTGATTCCGAATTGAAACTCCAGTCAGATCTTCTATTGTATTCCCTTAGGCAATCCTCGAACGTAGTGTTGGTTACGGACTATCGAGAACTAGTACCGACAGAACTCAGATATATTTAGTCTTGAAAGACAAATTATGATATATCAATTAATAAAACTGGTTCAGCTACCCACATATATATAGGGAATAGTAGAGACGTAGGGAGTAATTATGAGTAAGACTTCAAGTGAAACACAGACACCTACCAGCAATTTCTGTAATTATGGAAAGATACAGCGATTTCTGTAATTTTCATAAAATACTGAATTACAGTTCACATCACTAAATAACTATAATTGCACTTTGACCCATAATCTCAAGACTTTATTGCATTTAGCTCCTGTAATTAAATGGTTACCATTTCTCCCCATGTTAAGATTCCTGATACCCGCCAATTAAATTTAATTACTAATAATTTAATTTAATTGGCATCTTGATATTCCTTAACCCATTTTGCTTAACTTATTTGACCGCTAGATAATCAAATCCACCTATAGGGTTTGGCCCGGTCAAAACTTATAAGCTTCCTTATGGGGGTATCGTCAATCCCAATCTATCGGAACGTTGATTTCGTCAATAATTAATATTTGCCATATAAATAATACCGCTATTTAACTCACCGGGAATATAGACCTATATAAGATCGCACCCTCTAATGAATCAAAACAGCGAATATTAAATATATGCAAATCAATAAGTATTTCAAGATTAAGTGGATAAGCACTATTCATAATAACCTTAGAGTGTGAATTAATTTATATAGTCATTACAAAATTAATTATCCCAAATGTCCAATTCAATACACAGAAAGTATACTAGCACAGAGAGTCAGAACAATAGACAATACTATTATCTGTTTTCCATAACCAAGACAAATCTACTAAAGTTTTGTGCTACAGTCGTATCGATAGTATGTCCGTTTCCATATAAACTGCGAACAAAAAACTTATATTCTATAAGAACCTAAAATTTGATCTTCTGTATGCAAGCCGTACTCTACATATCAGATTAAATATTCTACAGAATATCGGACATCCATGTATAACATTAAGAAATGATATACATACACTGCTCATAAAGATTCTCATAAAATAAAAAATTACTTTTGTTAAAATAAAATTAAATACTAAAAACATAATTTTCAGTATACCAACCCTAACAGTTAGTACCATTTTGGTTGAGGTTACAGTTGTTTTCATTGCTGTTGTTGATTTCCTTAGTTCCCCTATCCTAACTGCAGACATTGTGACTTTTTGTGTTTGGGTTGACTGCATTCATAGCAGACCCCTACCTTTGTAGGTTGACCCCTTACTTGCCTTGGTCTATCGACCGGGTGGTACGACTTTTTTGGGAATAAATTCCCTATTGCTCCTCAATGGTCCTTCATGACTAGTACTCTCCTTTCTCTGATTCCAAATCTTTTTAAAGTAAGTTAAATTTGTCTCTGCCAATAGAGCTATTTGTACTACTTGAGTGTACGTCGAAAGCTGTAAGCAGATGACTCTAGTTCGAATAGAGGGTTGTAGGCCCCACTCGACCTTTTATGCCCTTGATTCTTCGTCAGGAATGATGGTCGCGACGAATCGGCTCAACTCTTCGAAGCGGTTGACGTACTGGGTTACTAACATTGATCCTTGTTTTAGCTCTAGAAATTCTTTAACTTGTCCCTATCGAAAAGAAGCTAAGAAGTACTTTTTCAAAAATATTTCTTCAAACTGATTCCAAGTCAGAGCTGCTACATCATGGATATTGTCAATCATAGATCACCAGTAGTTAGCCTCTCCTTCTAGTAGGTATGCTACTAGAGCTACTCGATCGGCATCGGTCTACACTCCCATGGAGTTAAATAACTTTTTGACAGCTCTCAACCATTCTTTGGTTACTCTCAGTTCAGCTCCTCCCTTGAACGTAGGGGCTCGTTGTTTTCTGAGTTTTGATAAGAACCATGCTCTATCTCGGATGTGAAGACGGTTAATGCTGGTGGCAAGATCAAGCAAAACCTGGGCTAATCTTGGCACTTCTTCATCTACGGGTCCATCTACTAGCCGTTGATGGATAAGTCATTTACCCACCATCTGGATAAAAAGGGAAGGTGTTACGGCTTGTGAGTTATCTTTTTGAAGTCTTGATTGTCTTTAGGTTTTGGGATCTGTGGAGTTAATTTAAGATTTATTCATTTTTCTTTCATAATATTCAAGTTCGAGTACATAACCAGTTGGGAATACAAGCTTTTTCTTAGAACGATTGCAAAGAGTGAGGTACATAACACATAGGGGCCCAACTAGAACTGGTGTGGATTAAACCATTGGACTTTGACCATATAGTCCCATGTCACTTTCAGAGTTCTATAGCATTTCCATTGCACTTCCATGTGCCACACTTCTACGGGTCCCATGCGAGCTTTGTCAGTGATGGCATAAGAACTTTCGTGTAGATATCTGTTAGGGATGTGGTCTGTTGCATGAGCCCCTACTTAGCAGTTCTTGCAGTCGGGGGTATTGATTTTTAAAACACGTTAAACACAGACGTTAGCAGACATTCTATGTTATAACTCCAGGTAGAGATCTACTTTGCAACTTGATAATGTGCCAGTTGGTTCTTCTGAGGATAAGAACGATTCGAGTATCTCGTGAAAGCGCTAAACTCTAATGACTATCATTTCTCATCGATCTACTGAGTAGGGTTTTGAAGGTGAAACAGGGATAAATCGAGGCTCATAAGAATATGCGTAGGGATGATTAGTTCAAATTTAGAGATCTCAAGGAAGGTGACCTCGGGCGGCGAGTGGTCAAGCGTTTAGTCGAGAATTTCGAATGATGTACAAGACTGCACGAAATGTGGCTGGAGGTTAAAACAACTTAGGAAAGGTTAACAAATCCTTTACTGAGATTCAAGAAAAAAATCCCAAATGGTTCAAAAGAATGGTTGAATGAGATCAAGTGGTTACGGTTAATGCAGTCACCGTTAACCCAAGTTGAAAGGTCATTTGGGGTTCAAATGTAGGTGAAACAAAGGAAAGATAGTGGGCAATACTTAAACAAATGTCTTCGGGACTAATCCAGTACAATCAAATTATAATAAAAGAGATGTTAAGCAATGGGCAGCCAAACTAGATATTTACCCTGAAGTTATGTCGGTCTAACGCACTTCAATTCAAACATCCAAGTCTACTTCCTAGATAAGGCTTTGTATTGAGTTGTACCAAGAATTCGCAAAATTACAACAACTGAGTGCAGTATCAAGACTTGGGTGCAAAAGGGTTACTGACAAACGACACTTGATAGTACTGTTGAGGACTGATGATATAATAAGGAAGGACATGTGAAAGAACTTCAACCTGGTACAAAAGTTGATATAAAGGCTTGGGATAAACGACAAAGGAACTTACAAAGATGAAGTTATGGGGTTCTAACGGTGGCTCTTGATATAATATCTAAAAACTTTCCTAGTGTGCACTCCCATCTACCCCCTTAAAATAAGATAACTCGTTGCATGAATCTCCGATATTTGATCTCGATGTCCTTACTCATCATTTGCATGCAGATTCCATGTTGCTTTTGAACCCGGTAACGTCCTAACACGACTCGGTATAAGACTTAGACATAGTAGATTTTAGTTCTTATAATGTATAGATGATGATTATAATTAATACAACGCATCCTACAGAGCTTCTACACGACAGAATGCATGGTTTTCCATAGCTCAAGGCCTAAAAGTTTACTAAACGTAAGCTCTGATACCAAATGTGACGCCCTAGCTCTCAGGTATGCTGAGACATACATATACGTACAATTAGGGTTATTATGATAACTTTTCATTCATAGAAAATCATTATAATATTACATCAATTGAGTCTCAAAAAACCTCACAAAATACATAAGCATTACAGTTTCACAAAGGAGATTACAAAAATTACAAAGAACGATCAAAAAACTGTAAAGAAAGAAACAAAAATTGTGGAGCTCTTCATCTAAGCTTCATTCGGGTCTACTGGCTCCGTGAACTCACCTTGGTTAACTTAATCTTCTTTGTAGAGATCTCCTTTCTCTTCACCTATAGCATAAAGCCATGAGCCAAAACCCAGAAGAAAACTCTCCAAACTCTCTGACCAATTTCACGGCACAAACTCATTACAACGCATTTCATACAACACTTAAAGCATTTATAAATCAATGAGACACGCAAAGATATAAAAATAGTAGGCATCTAACTATTAAACAACTAATTATGCATATAATAAAGAGTGTAATGCAAATGCATTTTCCTAACCCGATTATAAATCAACCAATCCAATTCCGAGTGGCACCATTATGTTCCTGTACGTTAGGCTCCCAAACACCAACATTCCCAATCACGGCGGCGTATAGCAGACGTTCGGCTCAAGACATGGTATGGCTCAAAATGTAACACGACTTAAGACATACATAGCCCAAAGTTAACATACCCAACACAATAATTCGAATGGTACTATTACATTCCCGTATGTTAGGTTCTCATACGTCAACGGTCCCGATCACAATGGCATATAGCGGCGGTTCGGCTCAAGACGTGACAAGGCTCAGGACGTAACATGGCTCAGAACGTACATGGACCATCGTTAACGCCCCTATCAACCTGAATTCACTGACCAAGATAAAAAAGGTCCGCCTTCCCCCGCATCAACCATATCAAGAAATAACTCAAAATGTACAAGGAGTAACCCACAAGATGTCCCTAATGCCGCAATCACAATGGTCATGGTATAACAACTTATATTCAGAAGTGCAACTAATCAATGGCATGATATGCACCTAAGCATAGCAAAGTGTACAACTCAACATAACATATGGTACAACTCATTAATGTACTAAGTACAAGCATATGAAGCATAAGTCACAATTCTCAAGGCATGGTTTAAACTTTATAGCATGTATTTTAATCATCATATAATCACTCTAAAACATTAATTATCTAATTTAAACCAATTAAAACATATACTTTAAGTCCCTCATCAAAGACATGTTCAACTACACACTTAACAACTTAAGGGCCAACTTCCAAGTACCATTTTAAAAAGGACAGCTGTGTTTTAAGATACCTAAACTTGGAATTAAGTTCTGATTTTTCGTCATCACATAGGTAAAAATATTTTCTATAACTTTTATGTTTAACACTAAGGTAGAATCCTAACGAAAATAGGTGAATAAATTCATACAAGTGAAAATGGTTTAGCAATTTACAGAGAAGAGTATAGAACAATTGCCTTAGTTGGTCTCGGTTTTGCAGTATCAATTCAAGTGGAACTTAGCCCATTTTTTGGATATGTTCTTATTTAATAAGTCCTCTATAAGTCTCATGAATAGTGCTCAGGGTACTTGTTTGAAAACAATTAGAGAAATAAGCCATTTTGTAAAATAGGTTCTGTTAGTCATAAACACACAACAGAATCTGTTTTCAACAAAGGGTTTAAAAATAGTTTAGGGGAGCATCCTGAGGTATTTAGGTCTGCTTTTTGAATAGTAAATAGTTCAATATGTTACCTACATGTTTCATAAAAATCACTTTTGGATTAGGTCATTAAATGCTTAGATTGTTGGTTGTACAAAAACATGTGACAAAAGATTATGTTACTCACAAATCCACAACAGTGAATTTTAGAGGTGTTTTAACCTAACAAATCTAGATATTTTAGGCTCATATTTGGTTAAAAGTAATATATACATGTTATCTACAACTTTTATGTTTTGACCTAAGCTCAGATCAGGTTTTAAAATAGCATTTTTAGGTCTGCACTGTTGACTGGTCTGAAACTAACACACTTTGGTAAAAATGTTATATCTCTAGTTCAACTCATTCAAATCAATTCAAAAACATTTTGTATAAAATATATCATCAAAACATAGGTCTGGATATAAAGAACAAACTTAGATCATATTTCTTTATTTAGTTATCATTTTTCAAAAATCGGAACAGAGAGTCAAAAATGCTCAAAAATCAGGCCTACATGTGTTATAGCCTCCTATCTCATGGTATGTCAGCATATAGTCCTTATTCTTTGCATACATATATTTTAGACTTAAATATCATTGTTCCAAAACTTATAGAAGTTACACATCTCATGAATACCAACACATAAACACATCTCCTATCATAAAATCATGAACAACCCCTAGTTTACTTACTACAACGCCTTTTTTATCCATTTTTTGGTTCTTGATCTTGGATGTGTTTTAAGAGATGAGTTGAGGGAGATTTTTGTGTGAGATTAACAGAGAGTTTAGAGGTTTCACTTAGTTATTTTGATACTTTAAAGGCTGAAGGATGATAGGACTTGGCTTTAAAGTATTCCTCCTTAATCCTTTCTGCCCTTTCTTCCTTCTTCTTCTCTCCTTCTCTCCTTCTCTCTCAAACTTGCATGAACTCTCAAGATAACTCAAGAACACTCACAACTCTCTCTATCACCACTCTTGGCTAAAACATTGAGAAGGAATGGGGGTGGTGTTTGGCTTGTATTTATAGTGAATGAATTAGTGGGCTTAATTATGATCATGTAAGTCTTTTTCTTTTCATGTAAATTGTTAGTTGGTTGCATGGCCTTGGGAGACTTTTTTAAGAAAAATATTTTTAGATTTCGCAGCAAGGGATTTCAGCTAGGTCAATTTGGGGAAGAGAAATTTCAGATTTTGCATTAATTTGGGATTTAAATTAGTTATTGGTATCAAATTGTGCAAGAAAACGCTTTAAAAATTAATTTGGTGTATCTTTTTAGTGTCTCTACCTACTGAAATAATTTTATGATTAATTTAGTATTCTCATGAATTATTATAATTTTTATAGAAATTGATTAAATAGGTGTAGGTTTTTAAGTCAAATTAAGCTAATTTGATAAGATGTGACTTTTTGATTTCTTTTAGTGTGTAAGAACTTCAAAAATGATTTAATTTCTTTTGTTAGCCTATATTATTATATTATTAAGTATTTTACTTCTTTGAATAATCTTGAGTCATAACAATGCTTGATTTGTACATTTTTTTAGCTTAAAAAGTAAAAAGTCACTTTTTGGGCACAAACTCCAATGTGGCCTGCCACTTAGGGGCATTTTTATCATTTTTGTTATTATTTTGTCTTTTGTTACTTAATTGTATTTAAATATTTAATTTAGGGTATTCATGTGTCAAAATTTGAGCTTTTAAGACTTTTGGTGTACGAGGGGCAAAATGGCCATTTTACTCTAATTATGATAATTTTTTATTTTTAATATAATATTTCATGTTATTTACTTATTTTAGAATGTTAGGAGTCCTTTCAGGGCATTATGGTTTTGTCTCCTAAGTTTTACGTCTTTTAGGATTTTCGGGTCGAATTAGGGTTTCGAGTTGAGTTAGAGTTTCCATTCTTCTAGTGGCCTACGATCTCATTGGCTAGCCGTTGCAATTACTAAGATTTGAGCCGGTCGTTACAATTTTTTACCTAGGTAGAGCTAGTGTTTTGTACCTAGGCAGAGCTAAGGTTTTTGCTAAAATCGTCCAATGAGCTCGGCACCTAGGTAGAGGTAGGATTTTTGCTAAAACTGACTGTTGAGCCCGACACTAGGTAGAGCCAGGGCTTCTACTGAAATCGATCGTTGAGCTCGGCACCTAGGTGGAGCTACGATTTTACTGAGATTGATGGCAGGTTAAGCCTCCGCAAAGTGAGGACCTTTTCTTGTGGTCTCAGGGGTTTTGGTTAAGAATGTCTCCCTATTAGGCTGCTCATCATGGTGATTCCTCTACCCTAGCATGGACCCTTCCAGTTCGGGTCCAATGGTTGGCAGTACTCCCATGTGATTATTTTCGTAGGATAGACCCTGCGCCCTTCAAGTCATCGATGAGCTCTGTGACTTCCATGCATGTGGTTGAGAGTGTCGTCATGGAGGAGGTCTTTCCTTTGGAAACACCTCGCGCCTTCTGCCTCTTAGGATGCAGTGGGGTGAGTTTGCACTTTTCACTGTTTGCTTACATCCGTGGGGCTGCCTGTGAGGAGATTGGTCTCCGTCACCGATTGACGTTGCACAGAGTGAACTTGCCCTCAAGATTTTGGATGTTGGCTTTAGCTAGAAATTTTTCATAGACAGCGCCACACAATCTTTCTTATAAAAAATCTGCTGAATTCTCTTTAAAACTTTTAGTATTTTCCTTATAGTCGACTAACTTAAGTATCGAAGGGGCATTTTAGCCAAGCCCCCTGGTGAGTCTAACCTCTATATCTCTATGCAAGAGCGATTAAGCCAACAAACTCGAAGGCTTGGGCTTAGTTCTTTCTTTTTCCTTTGCAACTAATCTCACCTGTGCGAAATTACCCCCGCACAATATATATATATATATATATATATATATACTATTATAATAAGGCAACACCTGAGTTTGGTGAAGCCTATATCACATTTGGAATTACCTAAAAAATTCAATACTAATTTTATAATACCAGCCTCTATGCACTCACTCTTTATTTGACAAAAGGTTAAAACGGTAAAAATAACAACTCAAACCAATCTTACCCACGTACAAACCCACTTCCTAGCACTTTCAAACTCCTTCATTCTCTCGCATTTTGAAACCCACATGCAAACCCACCTCTCTTTCTCTCTCTCTCCACTACAAGAAAAAGCATCAACAGCGATGAGAAAAATCGTCGCTAAAAATCCAAAATTCGTCGCCAAACACCTTTCGCGATGATGGCAATTTCGTCGCCAACTTGTCGCGGAACCCTGGTCTGGGAAGATCTACCGCGACGGTTTTGTGTCGTCGCCGAAAGATGCCCATTTACCGACGACAGAATTGTCGGTAATGACCTACCTTTGCCTACTAAGGCATTCGTCGCTAATGGCAATTATTCACGACAAGCCAAATTCGTCGGCAATGATGTCTCTTCGGCTACAAGGCATTTTCGTCGCCAATGACATATCTTTGCCTACAGAGTAGCCGTCGCTGATTCTCCTAATTCGTTGGTAATGGTCACATTTGTCGACGAAACATATGTCGCTATTAGTCAACTAAAGCACAATATATTTTCAGCGACAAACATCATTTTCGTCGCTAAAGGTAAACCAAAAACAAAACTCCCATAATTAAACTATAATATTTTTTCGCTAATCATATACAAAAAAAACCTGTATAAGACAATAATAATCACCACCAAATGCATTCTCATTGATTCAATTCACCAAAAATTTAATAATAATAATGTAATTCAAAACATATCCAAATAAAATAACAAATTCCAAATATTCATCAACCGTTCAAAACATATCCAAATAAAAATAACAAGTTCCAAACATTCATCAACCGTTCAAAACATATCCGAATAAAAATGATATAAATTACAAAATAGTTCATCAATTCCTCAATCCCAATAGCATGATCACCACTTCACAAGCACAATAGAATCCCCGATCCGTATCTGTTACAAGAAAAGGAAAAAAAATCATTGTTAAACTCTATATAGTAAACATAAAATTAATCAAATTAAAAAAATATAAATCACATAAATTTCCTTTTTATTATCTAACCTAAATTTGCATTGAGATGCCCATTATTAGTATAAGTTTCTTTGGCCTAGTAATGTGTACATGTCCGAACCTTGAATTAACGTGTGGTTTGTTTTCACAAGTCACATTACTCTAGATTGACGGGTTCATACGAGTTTTAGAGTCATTTGATTGTTTATCCAAAGTTTTGACCTCCTACGTCTTTTTTGCGATTTTTTAAGTTTCAAGGTTAACAAACTTTCATCTAATTTTCAAACCGGACGTCGAATTAACGTGTGATTTGTTTTCACAAGCCATATTACTCTAAATTGACTTGTTCGTACGAGTTTTAGAGCCATTTGATGGCTTATCCAAAGTTTTGACCTCTGACTCTCAAAATCTTGAAAAAACATTCGATAACTAGATTAAGCTTTAGTACTATACGTAGTCTTACCAAGAAGAGCTCGATCCACCACTACCATTGTCACGTTGGGACCATGACACTCCCATTTGGCGAACCACGAAATCTTGAAAAGCTTCGAACTTCTTATTATTCACTTCAAT
>JAULJZ010208966.1:0-18828 GCA_032270985.1 Heliamphora pulchella | reverse complement strand
AGTTTCAACTCGAAATCAAGTCGTAGTTGAAGATTAGATCGACAAGAGATATTCATCTAAATTAACTTTGGTTGCACAGGTTTATTTTTGATCGTTCGACGTCAATATTTTTATCTGGAGCCCGTTTCGGTATTTGCCCGTCCAGTTAATTTTTTACTGAAAATCATTTTACAAAAATAATAATCTTGACTGTCTTGCCTCCAACATTGACCAATTTGTTAAAATTTTTTTCATATTTTCTACATCAATTTCACTTTGATTAACTATTTGTAGAGATCTAGATAAACTTTCACCATAGAGTACATGTGAGAATGATCTGATAATCCTAGCCATTAATATGTAAATAGAAACAGTAATAACAGTTTAATAATGGTGTGTCCTTGGCCTTACAGACAAAAATGGAGACTTACTACCACTGCTCTAAAGTCATGCCGTCAATAGTTCTACCAATTACGATGAGATATACACTGCAACTATAAACACATAGATGGCTCTGATACAACTATATTTGTGGAGATCTATCACAACTATAAACATATTTGTGTTAGATCCTTATCTAATTAAAAATTTTCAACAAAAGGAATTTAATTTTTTACATTTAGGATTAGTCCAAGTTAGAATAAAATCTATGATTCGTTTAAACTTAAATAAATCTGTAATATGCTCATTAGTTGATTTACGTCATAATTCTTATTCTAATGCATTATTAGGAACAATTAAAGCAAGACTTGTACATGGTCCCGTATATTTTGAATACTTTCCTAATTTTGATGTATCACTCCATGATCCTACAATTTTAAAAACATTAATATTACAAGTACAAATAAAAAGATATAATATGGATGCTTTATCTTTAAATTTACAAATCACATATAGAGTGTATTTAAAAGTTATGACAACATCAGCCCTAATGTTTAAAGGAATAACTAGTCCGCATAGATCCACAATAATGTTTCAATCAAATCTTAAGAGATCTCAAGTCACTACTCCAAAAGTTATTAAATGGCATGAAATTGATGAAGTTGATGCTCAAGATAATAATAGCTGGCACATGCAACAAATTATGCCTCCTCAAATATCACAATCTGAAACTAATTCAGATTCCATTGTTGAGTTTCCCGATGGATCTGTATTATTTCAATTTTCTCCTCGTAGATCGGAATCTCTACAACGATCTACCACACAAAGTTTTGACACACCATTACAATTATTAAGAACTCAATCATTAAGATTAACTCAATCATTAAAATCTCCACAATATTATACACCGAGCCAATCTTTAAAAAATCAATCTTTTAGAAATTATCCTTTATCAGGAATTCAAATACAAGATCAAATTTCTCAACCGATTTATAGAAATAATTTTAATTAGGATCCAGAAGATGAAATCGATATAGATTTAACCACGCTAAATATAAATATATTAACTCTAGATCCCCTACCATCACAAATACCCCATATGTACGTATTATCACAAAACCCACAAATTATTCCACTACCCTCATCATCATCACCTCCACCTCCACATAATTCATCATCATTACACCCATCATCATCATCACACCCACCATTTGAAATAAATATTGATGAAATAAATAAGGAATATTTACAATATTATAATAAATATAATAGAGAATGTTTTATACATAATAATACTATTGAACAAGAAAAATAAATTAAAAGTGAATATATTAAATTTTTACAAGAATCCCAAATTAATATTCGTTTCTTTTCTTGGTATTATAATATTTATTGTCCCCAACATAATCTTATTATTCCTTCTGAATTATTAACTCAGTCTATAAATGTAATTGAAAAGAAATGGACAACTACAGATGGTAGTGAATCCCACTCTGTCCATCCACCAAATAAAACAATTATATTAGGTTCTGGCACTAAAATTCGTCCATTCTTGGAATCTAATCAACATCTTCTCCATCAGTTAAATTATACTAATACTTATCTCCAAACCCTGGGAGAACAGGTTAATCGTCTTGAACAATTTACTTCTGCTACATTTAATGTAGGTACAAAAATTGATGCTATATATCAGCTCGTTAAAAATCTAGATGCTCGAGCTGTTATCTTCCACCTTAATGGTTTTATCTATCAGAGATTGGAGCCCCAAATCGCCTATATTATGAAACCGTTTTATTAGAAACTGGATCTGTTAAAATTCAACACAATAGTAATGATAACGGAAAAATCGTTAATTATTCTAAATGTGTTATTCAAAAAATTATTTTTAAAATGAATGGGATCGAGGCGAAAATTTCAATAAAACTTTTAAAAATGACGCAATCCGCCCAAACACTTATAGTTTTTATGATTATCAAAAAGTTTTTCATAATCTTTTTTACTTTCAAAATGATTCCATGAAGCACTCATGATTTGTTAAATTTTGTAACAATTTTGAATCTCTTCTTCCATATTGGATCCATATTTGGTGGCAACAATTTGGACCTCATCTAAATATTCTTCCATCTCCATTAAAAGAATTTTATGAGTATTATGTTTAAATACACCAATCCTTTAAATCTCCCATTGCTTCATTTTGATGCAGATTTCTCCATTCCTTGGTTACTCTAATGGAAGTTCACCATCTGCGTTGAAAATTCAATTCCTTATCTCTCCCGCGAATTTGCTTTTCGCTGGTGCGATAAATTTGAAATTCTCAAAGAATATTATCCAGATACTCTTAAGAATTTTTATTTGACAAAAATTGCTCAACAAAATGCTCAAAAGAATAAAGAATTTGAAACCCATAAAACTTCCTATGCCTCTAAACTTGCTTCTTCTTCATCTCTCAAATCTACCACATCTTCTTCCACAGATGTTTTAAATTTCGATATTGCTTTTATTTGTGCAAAGGTTCTTGATCGTAATCCGTCCTTAAAAAATTCTAAAGATACTTTACAAAAAGCCATTCAACGTGAATTAATGTCCCAAATTTCTCAAGAAGATTTATTGGGTGAGGATCCTGAAGAGGATTTTACCCAAGATAATAAAGATGGTTGTTTTGGAATTAATTTAGAATTTGATTCTGCCTCATTGTGAAGTCAGGAGAAAATTAAAAATTATTTCCAAGAATATTATTTTTATTCTCCAAATCAATTTTTCAAAGATTGTCAAAGTATAATTATTCTTCCTCCAGAAGATGTGATAAAATTCCAAAAGAAAAGTTATCTCAATGCTCCATTAATCAGTAGCCCACAATTTTTGCCGAACAACGCGGACTAAAGTGGTACCCAATTTTCCACTTTCAAAAGCAAAAGCGAAGATTCCCACATGTGCTATCATGACCATTCCAACTCAGTCAAAAGAAGAATCAGAAGCTCTCACTATTTGTCTCGGATGCTCCACAGTACCCGACAGGTTATTGTGCCATAAATAGTAAAAGTCAGATCAAATGTCAAAAGTTGTAATTGAATATCATGAGTATGTTATTCCTATGTAAGTTTGTAAATTTAATTTGTTTTGAAATCCAGAAGGCTCTGGAGTCTCTCCTCAACCTATATAAACCTATCTGAGGAGGGTTGTTCCTCAGACCTCATACTTAAGTTTTCCTCTTCTATTTTCTCTTTCCTTCTTTCTCAAACCTTTCTCTATAAAAGCCTCTTTTCATAATCTTCCAACTTGTGTAAGTGCTCTTATTAATAAAATTATCTTTTGTCTGTCTTTTGTCTTGTGTATTGTGTTTATTTGATTATATTTGTGTGTGATTAACGATTAACAAAATTCAAACTATATCTGGACCTAGTAATGGTATCAGAGCCATCTATGTGTTTATATTTACAATTTACTTCTGCTACATTTAATGTATGTACAAAAATTAATGCTATATATCATCTCGTTAAAAATCTAGATGCTCGAGCTATTACTCCAAATTCGGAGAAAATTTTATCAAATTGGTCAATGCCTTAAAAGAATCTAGATTAGTTTCAGATTGTGATGTTTGAGGAAGCATAATTTGTTGCATGTGCCAGCTATTATTATTGTCACGTCCCCGACTCCGAGGCACGCGAACCTCACTTCATAACCTAACTTTATGGAATAACTGAGGAACCTCCTTTTTATAAAACTCTACTTATGGTTTGAACATCCTTTAAAAAAACCATTAAAATGTAGTTTGTGAGACCTTGACCCATTTTTTTTGGCGTTTTCGAACGCGCATTACGTGTTTTCGTTTGAACAAATTTTTACTGCTTTTGATACATGATAGGGGTTAGATATGCATGCGGGGTAGGTTCCCGGGGTCATGGGCCGTTGTGGCGCGAATTTCAAAAATTCAAAAAAAAAAGATATTTTGGAGGCCTATAAATATCTGGAGTTAGATATTTTCATAAAGATATTTTTCAAAACTTCTCCAGTAAGTTTTTTATTTTCTCTCTGCCTTCTTTCTAAGTTCTCGGGGGCCTGGGGCTCGATTTTCAACGATCCAACAGCGGATCCTTACTTTTGGCACGGTGGGCTATGCAACCATCCGATCAGATTTTGATTTCGACGAAGCTCAGTTTTGCACGTGGATCGAGGCATCGAGTTTTTAACTCACCGAGGTAGGATTCTAGACCTGTATGTTTTATAAGGGTGCTATGGGTAACCGGGTGTCTTTTTCCCAGTTAGTTTGTTGTAAATCTGAGTTTATGTTCAGTTGGGTTTTTGGGTTTAAAACCTACTTTTCAGCGATTTCGCGGATGAAATCGGGTATCGGGAGTTTCTTTAGAGGTCTTAGTGTTAGGCCTGCTTGTGTGTATGTTTGTGGGTGTTAGATTGGAGTTCGGAGGCTTCGATTAGTGTTTGGTTGTAGAAACCTGTAGCTCGGAATCAAGTTTCGTCGAGGTTCGGTCGACTGAACCATGGGGTTCAGTCGACTGAAGCTTGGATCTTGGGTTCGGTCAACTGAACCGAGCGGTTCAGTCGACTGAACCGTGTGTTTTGGCGTTTTGTGAGATTCCAATAGGGTGTTCGGTCGACTGGAGGTGGGGTACGGTTGACTGAAGTTCTGGGTTGCTGGTTTGTGAGTTTTGTTGGGTTTTTGGTTTTCAATTGGAGTTCTTTGGTATTCAATTGATTAATTTATGGGAATTAGTTGATTCAAATACCTTTAGATTTCTTTTGGGGTTCGGTTGGTTGTGTCGTGATTTCTGGGGTCGTGGGGTAACCTCGTGTGTTTGTGTTGGAGTTGGAGGCCGCCATGTTGGAGTTGGAGGCCGCCATATTAAAGTTGGAGGCCGCCATATTAAGGTTAGGGTGAGTTGTAGATCCCGAGTCTTTGAGATAGTTAGCCGTTGTCTAGGATGCCTAACTATGTTTGACTATATCCTAGGAATGGTTCGGCTGACCATCTTGTGTACCTATATCGATTGTGATCAACGAGTTGTTTCTTTGACCTTGAGTTGAATTTCGGGGACGAAATTCCTCTGAGGGGAGTAGAGTTGTGAGACCTTGACCCGTTTTTTTTTTTGGCATTTTCGGACGCGTGTTACGTGTTTTCGTTTGAGCATGTTTTTACTGCTTTTGATGCATGATCGGGCTTAGATATGCATGCGGGATAGGTTCCAAGGGCCGTGGGCTATTGTGGTGCGAATTTTGAAAATTAAAAAAAAAAAGATATTTTGGAGGCCCATAAATATCTGGAGTTAGATATTTTCTAAAATTTCTCTAGTAAGTTTCTCGTTTTCTCTCTGCCTTCTCTCTAAGTTCTCGGGGACCCAGAGCTCGATTTTCAATGATCTAATAGTGGATCCTTGATTTTGGCACGGCGGGTTACGCAACCATCCGGTCAGATTTTGATTCTGGCGAAGCTCGATTTTGCATGTGGATTGAGACGTCGAGTTTTTAACTCACCGAGGTAGGATTCTAGACCTGTCTGTTTTATAAAGGTGCTATGGGTAATCAGGTGTCTTTTTCCCGGTTAGTTTGTTGTAGATCTGAGTTTATGTTCAGTTGAGTTTTTGGGTTTAAAACCTGCTTTTCAGTGATTTCGCTGATGGAATCGGGTATCGGGTGTTTCTTTCGAGGTCTTAGTGTTAGGCCTTCTTATGTGTATGTTTGTGGGTGTTAGATTGGAGTTCGGAGGTTTCGATTAGGGGTTTGGCTGTAGAAACCCGTAGCTCGGAATCAAGTTCCGCTGAGGTTCGATCGCCTGAACCAAGGGGTTCAGTCGACTGAAGCTTGGATCTTGGGTTCGGTCAACTGAACTGAGGGGTTCGGTCAACTGAACCGTGTGTTTTGGCATTTTTTGAGATTCCAATAGGGTGTTCGGTCGACTGAAGGTGGGGTTCGGTCGATTGAAGTTCTGGGTTGTTGGTTTCTGATTTTGGTTGGGTTTTTGGTTTTCAATTGGTGTTCTTTGGTATTTAATTGATTAATTTATGGAAATTAGTTGATTCAAATACCTTTGGATTCTTTTTGGGGTTCGGTTGGTTATGTCGTGGTTTCGGGGGTCGTGGGTAATCTCGTGTGTTCGTATTGATGGCATCCTCAGGGATGATGAATTGGTGAGATGCGAGTATTTATTATGCGTTGAGTGTTTTGGCCCGTGGTTCCTTTTGGGAAAGGGTCTTGGGTTAGGAAACCGTGAGGCTTTTGGGTTTTTAGTTGGCCTTCAGGCTGGGCTTGGTTGTTATAGGTGGCTTTGTGCTTTTAATGGGCTTTATGCTTGTTATAACTGTAGTTTATTCATACATGGATCGTGTAATGTGATTTACATGGCTTACGATAGCGTGATTTGTAACGTGATTTATGCTTTAAGACCTTAAGTTTTATAGGCAAGTGTATGTGGGTTCTAAGGAATGGATGCATGTAATGCATGTTGCATGAGTTGCAAGTGTTGTGTGAGTTGCGTGTGTAGCATGTGACATAGTTTATGATACGTAGTGACAGTATGTGGTTTCATACATTTAAATCCTAACTAGGTTTTGCATAGGTGTATGGGATAAAATAGTAGAACATGTGGTTCTATGAATGTTAGCTCTGACTGACGGTGCATTCGATAGGGCTGCGGTCCTTCGGTTAAAGTCCGTGAAGGTTAGGGCTGAGGTCCTTCGGTTCCTTCGGTTAAAGTCCATGCAGGTTAGGGCTGAGGTCCTTCGGTTAAAGTCCATAAGGTGTATGGTAGGGCTGAGGTCCTTCGGTTGAAGTCTGTAAAGGTGTATTGACAGGGGCTGCAGTTCATCGGTGAAAGTTCGAGAAGGTTCATGGCTTGCATGCACTGCATTGTGGGACGGATAAGACCAATTTTGAATTGTTTTTAAGATGCGTGCGAATCACGATCTAAAACCCATTTTCAAACTGTTTTCGAGACTCTATGAGTCAAAAAAATAGTTATTATCCTCGCTTTCCCTTGCATGTGAAAATTATTTTTAGGGCTTGAAAGAAAGTCCAAAACTGCATTTCGATTTCCTAGCATGTTTTGTTTATCTTGCATGCTTGTCTAGTTTCTGCTGAGCCTTGACTCACGGTGTGAGATAAAAATGTTTTCAAGTATCGATCACACGCCTTGATTTGGGTTTGCTGGAGGAGCGGAAGAGTTATAGTCGTTTTTTTGTTTCTACCTGTTACATGTATGTTGTAACATATTTTTCGGACGTTGGAGCCGTGTAATGTTGTCGTTTGGCATTTATATACAATGTATACATGGTTTATATTGAGAGTGTATTCTCGAGTTGGGTTTTATCTAGTTGTTGTGAATGTTTCACGTGGCCCGGAGTATGAGGCGTGACATAGTTTGTATTAAAAGAAGTTCTATTCTTAAACTTCAAATTTTTCTAAGTAAATTTCTTAAAAATTTCGGCAGAGTCTCCTCTGTTTTGCGGACTATCCCAAGTTATTTAACAACCTATCAAATTCAAATAACAATATATACACAGGCACCGCCTAGATCTCAACTCGCAATCACAACTATATATCATCTAATGAATAACATTCTCCAAACTATTGTAGGTATCAACCATACAACTTACAAAATTTACAGTCATCCAAAGAGAATTCTTAGTTTCATAAATTTATACAATGTGAAATTTCAAAGTAGATGTATCTCGCCTAAACTTGCATATATAAATTACATATTTAAATCCTTTAAAGATAACTGCATGTCTCCATCATAAAGAAAATAAATTTTTACATTCTTCATTCTTCAAAACCTCAGAATGTCTCTGCGTCTTTTCTTTGTATTAGAACCTGAAAAAAATTGGATATAGACAACCTGAGCTGAAGCTCGTAGGATAAAGACTAATAAAAGTGCAATATATGATTTGTGAGCTGTGTATGACATGTTATAATGCAAACACAATCATGTCATGTTTTCTAACCCATTTCTTTTTAATTCGTTATCTCTTCATTCTTTATTTACTTACTCTTCTTTGTTAAATCATTCAACCTTTATTCAATTTATACTTTCTCATTCGCATATCTCATTTAACTCATTATCTTTTTTGAAAGATTATAAGTTCACACTTTATTCATTCCTATTTAAGTTCTTCCATTATTTTGCATCTTTTATTAGCAATATACTACATTTATTATTATTAATTAAACCACTTTCCTTTCATATTTAACCATTAAATTTTTCATTGCTTCTCCTTTTTCTTTTTCTTACATTAGTTACACATTCTCCTTATCATTCTTAAATTTCTTGTCTTTACTTTACATATTTAACCATTAACCTTTAGTTTTTCTTAATTAATTTCCAATTATTAATTCAACTTTTATTTATATTAAAATCATCACTTTCTTTCACATTCTTTCATTTTTATTTCACGTTTCACTTTCAATTTAATAAACCAAATACTGAACCGATGTAGGGTACAGTTTATAGAAACCCCGCCCTATTCTCCCAATAGGCTACGCGAAACCATTGGTGAATAGATAACTCTATAACTTACCACTACAATTTCGTTTTACGGACCTCAGCCGAGGGAACACGGTACCCAAATCCATTTTATGGGGGCTAACCCGAGGGAACAC
Source organism: Heliamphora pulchella (assembly GCA_032270985.1). Lineage (NCBI taxonomy): Eukaryota > Viridiplantae > Streptophyta > Magnoliopsida > Ericales > Sarraceniaceae > Heliamphora > Heliamphora pulchella. Next base: position 9,861 of record JAULJZ010208966.1, on the reverse strand, counting down.
GTTACCCAGCTTGCACAAGTTTTCGGTCTTTCACCGCGGTGCTAGTCAAGCCCAACTTATCACATCTATATCAATCATCCTTAGTTCAATATTTGATTAACCATATAAATATACATCAATCAACCGGGAGTCCATCTCCCCAATCTAATTTTATAGGTACGTAATTGTGTCATCATTAATCACAATTTTCACACATATCCATATAACTGTTCACACATCAATCCCTTATGATTTTTAATGTTTAACTTAATAGGTAAAATCTCAAATATGAATCCACTGTAATTTTTCTTTCATCAATTAATTTCAAATGTTGTGTATTCAATCATAAACTTTTAGTTTCAATATGTTCCACAACCTCAATTTCATATTATCAACTCCAGATCAAGTTTTATATCATTTCCTTTATATTGTATGTTCATCAAACTCAACATTCATTAAAGCATAAGATTTAAACTTATGTGTTGAACAAATTTAAACCAGAATGAATTATAACTTCCATAGTCATTCAAAATTTCTTGCTCAAATCATAAAATTCAATTTACAATTTTCGAGCAAACAAATCATAATACTTTAATTCGATCACATGATGTCGTTCATCTTTTGAGTATTCCAATTTTCACCATAGAACTCAATTTCGATGAGTTTAGCTTCACAGATTTAAAACTCGTGTACGATCTCCATTCATTATCTATCAAGTTTATAAAACTAAGTTAATTTAACAATTTTATTCCATTAGTTTAAACTAGGAATTCACAATTTTCACCTTTTGTTATCTCATTACACATAACACAACCATCACACAATTTCTCCACATCATCGAATACAACCATTTTATGCACAAAGCCCCAAATCTATAAATCATGAATTAACCGAATAATTAGCAAACCTTTCAACTCATCATTTAACCCCAATAATTTCACATACTCACCTCATCATTTAACCCCTATATGACTGATCCTCAATCCAAGTGTCACCCACAACGCTTAATCGCCCGGAACTCACTAATTTAGATATTAAACCATGAGTAAATTTATGAGCAATCATTTATAATGTTCTAACTTTTTTCATTCAATAGTTACAAATTAAATCAATTACACGACAATTAACCAGATTTTACAAAATTCCCTTGCTCTGAAGTAAAATCATGATTCCAACTTTCTAACACACCAATTGTTAACAATTCCACCATAGTTATTGTTGGAGGCAAAACTATCAAGATCATTGTTTTTAAAAAACGATTATTGGTAAAAATTAACTGGATTGGCAAATACTGAAACGGGTTCCAGATAAAACTTTTAACGAATAACGATCAAATAAAAACTCGTGCCACCAAAGTTAATTTAGAATAATACCTTTAGTCGATTTATTCTTCAACTACGACTTGATTTCGAGTTGAAGCTTCTGTCAGATCTTCTACCGTATTTCCTTACGTGATTTTCAAACGTAGTGTGGGTTACGATACTCCGAGAACTCGTACCGGTAGAACCCCGATATATATTTTTTTAAGTCTTGAAAGACAAAAATAATATATCAATAATGATATGAAAATCATCTGAAACTGGTTCAGTCTACCCGCATATATATAAGGCTACAGCAGGGACCTGGGGAGTAATTATAAGTAAGACTTTCAGTGGAATACGGATACCTACAAGCGATTTCTACAATTATGGAAAGACGCAGCGGTTTCTGCAATTTCTAGAAAACACTGAATTACAGTTCACACCACTAAAGAACTATAATTTCACTCTGACCCATAATCTCAAGAACTTCTTGCATTGAGCTCCTGTTATTAAATGGTTACCATTTCTCCCGATACCCACCAATTAAATTTAATTACTGACAATTTAATTTAATCAGTATCTTGGTATTCCTTAAGCCCTTCCACTTAATATATTTGACCACCGGGTAATTAAATCCACCTGCAGAGTTTGGCCTGGTCAAAACTTATAAGCATCCTTAAGGGGGTATCGTCAATCCCAATCTTTTGGGACGTGAATTCCGTCAATAATTAATATTTACCATATAAATAATACAGCTATCCAACTCACCGGGAATATAGACCTATATAAGATCGCACCCTCTAATGAATCAAAACAACGAATATTAAATATACACAATTCAATAATTATTTTAACATTAAGAGGATAAAAACTATCCATAATAACATTGAGGTGTGAATTAATTTATATAGTTAGTAGTCAGTACTAAATTAAATACCCCAAATGTCCTATTCAATACACACATAGTGTACTGGCACAGAGAGTCGAAACAATAGACAACGCTATAATCTGTTCCCCGTAATCAAGAAAAGTCTACTAAAACTCTGTGTCACAGTCGTACCGATGGTATGTCCATTTTCATCTAAACTGTGAACATAAAATTTATATTCTGCAAGAATCTAAAATCTAGTCTTCTGTGTGTAAACCATACTCTACACACCAGATTAAATACTATACAGAATATCGGACATCTATGCATATCAAATAAATGATATACATACATTGCTCATAAAAATTCTCATAAAATGGAAAATTAATTTTATTAACAATAAAATTAAATACTAAAAATATGATTTTTAGTATATAAACTCTAATAATCTCCCACTTATACTCAAAATCATACTGCTATACATCTGACTCCCATGCCCTTTACAAGACTATCAAAAGTCTTAGCCGGTAAGCTCTTTGTAAAGGATCTGCAAGGTTGTCTCCTGATGCAAGAACTATGTCTGACTAAAAATCTGAGTCTGTGTACCTCAAAGGTACTAGACTGTCTGCCTGGTAAATCAACATATAATTCTTAGTCCTTTTTAGGTACTTGATTATATATTATTTACCGTAGTTCAATACTCCTGTCCTGGATTAGACTGATATCTACTAGCCATGCCAACGACAAAGTAGATGTCGAGTCTAGTGCAAAGCATAGCATACATGAGGCTTTCTACTGCCAAAGCATAAGGAGCCACCTTCATCCTCTCTATCTCATCAGGTGTTTTAGGATACTAATCCTTGGATAGAGTGATTCCATGCATGAAAGGGAGAAATCTTTTCTTGGAATCTTGCATGCTAAAACGAGCAAGAATTATATCGATATACTTTGCTTGTGATAAGCCTAACATCCTTTGTTTCCGATCTCGTATAAGCTTGATCTCAAGGATGTGACTGGCTTCTTCCAAGTCCTTCATATCGAACTGCCCAGATAACTATACTTTAACCGTAGATAATGCCCCCACATTATTTCTAATAAGCAAGATATCATCTACATAAAGTACTAGGAAGATCACCACGCTTCCGTCACGCTTCTTGTACACACAGGACTCATCCGGACTTTGATCAAAACCATAAAATTTTATAGCTTGATCAAACTGAGTGTTCCAAGACCTCGATGCCTGCTTAAGTCCATAAATGGAACTCTTAAGCTTGCACAGCATGTGCTCCTTCCGTTAAGGAAAGCTGTCTTGACGTCCATTTGTCAGATTTAGTAATCGAAATGGGCGGCAATGGATAAGAGAATCCAGATAGACTTAAGCACGGTTACCGACGAAAAGGTTTTCTCATAATCGATCTCTTCTTTTCGAGTGAACCCTTTAGCAACAAGCCTAGATTTGAAGGTTTTAACCTTCCTGTCTACTCCTCTCTTCCTTTTGCAAATCCACTTGCATCCAATGGATTTTATCTCTTTGGTTGGTTTTACAAGTTTTCAGACCTGATTAGAATACATAGATTCTATCTCTGAATTCATAACCCATTGCCAAAGATCTACATCTTTATCTTGTAGTGTTTCATTGTAGTTATAGGGCTCGATATCTAGTTCTGCCAGGATCCTGTAAAAAAACTCTCCTAAGAACATATACCGGTCAGGTTGATGAATAACCCTCCCACTACGACGAGGCACTACCTGTATATGTGTACTAGCAGTAACAGGCTGTGCAGAATCTGAACCCTGTGCATCAGTACCATGTTCTTGATTTGCACCTGTCCCGATAATTCTCCTACTACGACGAGGTAATAGAATATCAGTGACTTATGGTTCCTCCTCCATTCTATTGGTATTTTCTCTCAGTTCTTCCAGAATAATTTTGCTATTGGACCTCTGGTCCATAATATAATCTTCTTCCAAGAATCGGGCATTGGTGCTAATAATGACATTCTGATCCTTAGGATTATAAAATAGACCACCTTTCGTTCCCCTGGGATACACTACAAAGAAATAAACTTCTGTCCTCAGTTCCAACTTACCCGCGTTCCCTTTCAGCACATGTGCTGGACACCCCCAAATTTGAATGTGTTTCAAACTAGGCTTACGCCCGGTTCACAATTCTGTGGGAGTAGATACTGACTTAGAAGGTACCAAGTTCAGAATGTAAGCCGCTGTCTCTAAAGTGAGTCCCAAAACAAATCTGATAATCCTGAATAACTCATCATTAACCTTACCATTTCCATAAGAGTCCGATTCCTTCTTTTTGCTACACTATTCTGCTGAGTAGTGTCAAGGGCAGGCAACTGGGATGTAATCCCCTCTGATGACAGGTAGTCGTTAAAACTCTCCCAAGAGGTATTCCCACCACGGTCGGATCGTAGTGATTTGATACTTTTACCCAGACGCTTCTCCGCCTCCGCCTTGAATTCTTTAAATTTCTCAAAGCATTCAGACTTATGGTGCATCAGGTAAATGTATCCATACCTTGAGTGGTCATCAATGAAACTGACGAAGTACTCAAAGCCACCTCTAACCCAGATTGTCATAGGACCACACACATCAGAATGAACCAACTCCAATGGTTCTTTAGCTCTATAGCCTTTGGCCGAAAAGGGCCTCTTGGTCTTCTTACCCTCTAAGCAAGATTCACTAACTTGAAGTGCCTTTACTTTCAATGAACTCAAAGGTTCATCTGCTACCAGTCTATTTATCCTTTTTAGATTAATATGACCCAAGCGTAAGTGCTAAAGAAATGTTTAGTTCATTAAAGAAGGAAACTTTTTCTTATATTGCAAATTAAATGTATTATTCGTTTCAGTTAGTTGCAGTGTCGGAGAAATTGGAGTAATAATGTAAAGATTATCCACCAATGTACCAAAACAGATAATTCGTTTATTATTCTTAATAACCACAGAGTTATTAAAATAAATAAAATATCCGTCTTTAGCCAATCCAAAAACGGAAACTAAGTTCCTTCTAATGGCAGGTACATAAAGATAATCTCTCAATATTAAAATCCGATCTCTATCAAAACTGAAAGTAACATCTCCTACTGTAACTACTGTTACCTTTGTATTATTGCTCATATGCAGGTAAATCTCCCCATCACTAAGTTGTCGAGTTTCTTGAAACCCCTACAATGAATTGCAGACATGATTAGTGGCTCCCGTATCTACACACCAGGTATCGGTAGATAACACTGTTAAACATGTTTCCACAACCAGTGAACAAAAATTACTGTGTTTGCTCTGCCTTCTTAGAAATACTAGACATAGCTTTTTCCAGAGCCGGGTCTGGTTACAGTGAAAACATCTGCTTTTGAATTTTACACACCAGTCCGAGGCCCACTAACTACCCTAAAAAATGTGTCTCCCTGTTTCTGAACCTTTTTCTTCTTCATGCCTTTCGGCCCCAAGGAAGAACCTTTTTTCTGAAACAGACACATTTTCTGGTATTGAAGGAATACCATTTGTAGTTAAAGGTATATCCAAGTTACATTTTCAGTCAACATAATTTGGTCTTGCTAGTTTATTTTCTTTGAGTATTAAAACGAGTGAGTTGAAATCCATTTTAATACTGAGAATCACATAATTAAAAAACCGTTAATTATGATGAGTAAAATTTTGAATTCATTTTAATTTGGTTTCATCTACCATTTTAAAAATAAATTCGACAGCAACCTGGTAACTTGTGAATAGTATGCCACGTTGGGTGGACGTCTACTATCCATCATAAGACCAGACAGGCCAATTCTTTTTAATTTTACTATCTAGACAACTGACCATGCAAAGTAAAATTAAATAGTTGACATAACTTCGATTTAGTATATAATAGCAGTGACTTAGTTGGAGAGAATACTATTATATATAGCTAAGTGTTAACCATCACCTAATACCAAATTAATCGCTTCACATTGAACCCTTCAGTTGGAAAAGTGATCCACACTAATAATTATCCAAAATTATCTCTAAAGGAGGTTTGTACTAGCGATACCGCAATTAATCTGTCCGATGGGGAGGAAGTCCTTATTGCCGACACGCAGGGTTTAATTGCATTGCCTACAAACTAGTGATGGAGACTGCGGAATTTATTTGTGAATAAATTGTCATGGCCCGAACCCTAGGGACCCGTGAACCAACCCCAAACCTTTCTCCTAAGGATCATCATTTACAACTTTTGTTTACCACAGAATTTAAGTTCTAATTATATAAGAACTTCTCTTGAAACAACTATGTTCTTACACATGTAAAATTTACAACAAAGATTAACTTAGATGTAATGCATGATTTGTGAGGTGTGATGGGTATAACCGGAATAAAAATATACGTTTCATAAATTTGTTATTTATTTTCACACACACACCTACGCACGTCAAGTTATTCATTCATTAAGCCTATTTCAACATATTCCTTTCTTTCACGTTTATTCTCGTTTCTCGGTTTTTCACCAAAAACCAAATCACATTTTCATTACCCGGTTTATCACAAAAACCGTATCACAATTAATTTATCACGATTAATGAACCGATATCGGGTGCAGCTTATAGAAACCCCTCCCTATTTTCCCAATAGGCCACGCGAAGCCATTGGTTAATAGATAGCTCTATAATTCACCACAATACAACACAACGTTTCGGAGGCTAACCCGTGGGCACGTGGTCCCCATCTTGCGTAAGTTTCTAGTCTTTCACCGCGGACCGGCCAGTCCGCTCGAGCGCTCTGAACATCTCCCGATAGTTCGCTCGAGCGGACCCCCACCGCTCGAGCGGTAACCCCTGAACTGAATTCTGCAAAACTTACTTAAATTTTCACTAAATCCTCCAACTTTGTTCACATTTTAATATTTGAATCTCTCCACTAACACAATCATAATAATATCATTCATCACTGTGTACTTTAATTTCACCTTCACATATTATTAATTCAACCTTTAACAAGCAAAAAATTTAATAACCCTCATGCTTAAATTTATTTTGGTCTCTTTTCTTGCCTAAAATATAAAAAATAAAATAAACATGTACCGGGTCACTACATAAATTTCCTCTCCCACTTAAATTTTAAAAAAAAATTTGAGGGTTATTAAAATTTGTTTAAATAAAATAAATTTATTAATTTCGAAAGTTACACGATTTGAAAGAATCAAACATCTTTTCGTGTATACGATTCCAAAGATCTGATTTATCAAATCTTCTTTTCGGGTTTAAATGCGTAACAAATAAAATTTAATAAATGCACATTTTTTCCTCCAGCTTTTTAGTTAAGGTAGTGATTAAAGATATTTATTTATTTTATTTTTTATTTCACATTTTTCGAAAAATATTAATTTATTTTGATTAAATATTTTTCTATTTAATTAATTCAAAATTCAAAATTAATTTCCACGGTTTTTCAAGATATCTAATTTAAAAAAAACATCTTTAAACGTGATATTTTGTAAAAAAGAAATATCTAAAGTTTTTCTATTTAATTAACAAATTAATTAAAAAAACTTAATTTTATTTTTCATTACAAAATATTTTAATTAAAACCAAATTTCTGAATTAATTAAATTAACAGGATAAATAAAATCAATATTTATTATCTACGCAATTAAAATATAAAAATAAATTAAATACAAGATAAATAAAAAATTATCTCAGTTTTATGATCCGATTGAAACTCTTAAAGAATTTCAGTCTCCTGTTCTAAAAAAGCTTCCAGTGGTTCAATTCGCATCAGAATTCTTTGATTTTATCTGATTTAAGAAAAATCAAGCATCAAACACCCTTGAATTGCCGAAACCTCTTGGGACTGTTCCACTTTTTGTGCCGCAACAGTGATTAAAAAAAACTTCTTGCTTTTTGGTACAGCTGGAATTGCTCCAATTGTTTGAAACCCACTGCCTTGGAAATATAAAAAAAAAAACCTCTAATCCCAAGCATCCGAAAAAGAAAAGGATTCCCAATCAATCCAAAAGCCTTGGAATCCTTTTGGAATTAAAAACCAATTGTTCGGAAATCCCGACACCTCATCACTTTTTCGAAAATTGCTTCTGATTTGGAGACGGCACTGTTGCGGCTAGGGAGATTTGCGCCACAGTGTTTCGTTGAGCACCGCGTTTGGCTCGGCTGTTACGAAAAAGCTGCTTCAAACCCGTTTGGATGGTATGAACAACACACCAATGGAATTTTGTGCCAGTTGTGCAGCTTGGGAATTGACTGGAACCGAAATAGTGTTTCGAAAACACTGCTGCGCCTTTTGTATATATGGAAACCGGCACTGTTTGGAAATCAATGCACAAAAAATGTGCCGCCCCTTATATTTTTTCTTTTCTTCTCCACCCGGTGCTTGCTTTCTTTCATCCAATCCATGAATCTCAAGTATCAATGTGCTGTCAGATTTTTACACGGAAACCGCAGCACCAATTTCGGCGCCTGCACTTGCTAGGAAAAATCACACTGATTTTCTTAGAAAAAAAAAAAACATTGTTTTGATCTTCAAGCTTCAAGGGCAATCCATGCTGACTTTTGGCGCCGGCGGTTTGCCCCACCCCCGCCCCCTTCTTTTTTTTATTATTTCATCCAGAAAAAAAAATCTGTTTGGCCAAAAAACAATACCGCAACTTTAAACCACCGGAACCACTGCCGGTTGCCGCCGCAACCACTGTCGTTTCTTTCATACCTGTTCTTATTTTTTTCTTTCTAATAAACTAGAAAAAAAACTTAAAGAACATAAAAATAATTTTACATCGAAACCTATGTCCCATAGGCTCACATTCAATTTAAAAATTAATTAATCAAACACGGTCAACCCCGCGGTTAAAAAATTAAATTAAATCATCATCCACGCATTCAATCAAACATGAAAAAAATAGATGATCGTAAAATCGGAATTTAGAATGCCTGCAAAAAAAGTTAGCATAGTTCTAAATCTATCCGGCCCCGATAAACCGTAAACAAAAAACAAAACGGCTCTGATACCAATTTGTTGGAGGCAAAACTGCCAAAACGGGCTCCAGATAAAACTTTTGACGAATAACGATAAAAAATAAACCCGTGCTACCAAAGTTAATTTAGAATAATACCTTTAGTCGATCTATTCTTCAACTACGACTTGATTTCGAGTTGAAACTCCTGTCAGATCTTCTACCGTATTTTCTTACGCGATCCTCGAACGTAGTGTGGGCTACGATCCTCCGAGAACTCGTATTGGTAGAACCCCGATATATTTTTTTAAGTCTTGAAAGACAAAAATAATATATCAATAATGATATGAAAATCATCTGAAACTGGTTCAGCCTACCTACATATATATAGGGCTACAGTAGGGACCTGGGGAGTAATTATGAGTAAGACTTCTAGTGGAACACAGATATCTACAGGCGGTTTCTGCAATTTTAATAAAATACTAAATTATAGTTCACACCACTAAAGAACTATAATTGTACTACGTCCCATAATCTCAAGATCTTGCTACATTGAGCTCCTATTATTAAATACTTACCATTTCTTCCCACGTTAAGATTCTTGATCTCCGCCAATTAAATTTAATTACTGACAATTTAATTTAATCGGCATCTTGGTATTCTTTAAACCATTCCACTTAATTTATTTGACCGCCGAATAATTAAATCTACCTGTAGGGTTTGGCCCGGTCAAAACTTATAAGCATCCTTAAGGGGGTA
>JAULJZ010208956.1:0-18829 GCA_032270985.1 Heliamphora pulchella | reverse complement strand
ATGGAAATCCTATCTAGGCTGTTTACTAAGTATACGCAAGAGAGGGCCTTTAACTACCATTGGAGATGTCAGAAGGATAAGATTGTTCACCTGTGTTTTGCGGACGATCTTGTGATTTTCACGAGGGGTGATGCTCAGTCGATTAGAGTTGTGCGGTTTATTTTAGATGAGTTTCAGCGGCTGTTTGGTCTATCCCCTTGCCCCCCTAAGAGTGATATTTACTTCTCGGGTGTGGCTAAGGGAGAGGAGTCTACTATCCTGGGCATCCTTGGTTTTAGAGAAGGTTCTCTTCCTGTTCGTTACTTGGGGGTCCCTTTGATTACCACTAAATTAGCCTATAAAAAGTGTAAGCCCTTGATTGATAGGATTGCTAAGCGTATCCATGTCTGGGCTACCAAGTTCCTCTCTTACGCTGGTCGGTTGCAACTTATCATCTCTATTCTGTTCTCTATGCAGGTCTATTGGTCTTCTCTTTTCATCCTCCCTAAGAAGGTTTTGAGGGAAGTTGAAAGTTTGATGCGGGCTTTCCTTTGGAGTGGCTCGGATTTGAAATCTTCTGGGGCCAAAGTCTCTTGGGAGGAGATTTGCGCCCCAAAGCGTGAAGGTGGTTTGGGAATTAAATCGTTGGTTTTGTGGAATAAGGCTATTGTGGCTAAGCATATCTGGTTTCTTCTCACGGGTGGTGATATCTCCCTCTGGTGTATGTGGATTAAGTCGAATGTTCTAAGGGGTGAATCTTTTTGGTCGGCTAAGGTTCCCCAATCGGCTTCTTGGTGTTGGAGGAAATTGCTTCAGCTTAGGGCCTTACTTAAACCTTTTATTAGGTATGAGGTTGGGAATGGAGCGGACACTTTTCTATGGCTTGACCCTGTGCACCCTTGGCACCCTTAGGGTTCCATTTTGGAAGAGAAAGGGCCGAGAATTATGTATGATGTTGGTATGAATCGGTTGGATAAAGTTTCTAAGGTGGTTGATGGGGGCGCTTGGAAATGGCCTTCCGCAATCTCCATTGATTTGATTGAGATGGCTCGTGAGGTTAGGTTTACTCCGGATGCTTCTAGCATGGATAACATTAGATGGGCTCTTTGTGGGGGTAAATTTTCTATTGGCTCCCTTTGGGATGCTATTCGGGTCTATAAGCCTAGACCCTCTTGGTATCCTCTTGTCTGGTTTAAACATCATATCCCTAAGATTAGTTTTATCCTTTGGCTTGCTATTCGGGATAGGCTTAGTACTGGGGATAGGCTTAGTACTAGGGATAGACTCCGAATGTTTGGCATGCTTGGAGATTTTCAATGTATTTTATGCTCGGGTTGCCTGGAATCTCATGATCACCTCTTCTTTAGTTGTCCCTTCTCTAAGCAGGTGTGGGGTTGGGTTCTTGGAAAATGTGGGCTTGATTAGTCCGAGGGCTCCTGGAAAGCGTGGTGGGGCTCTTTTGCGAAATCTTCGGGTGGCCATTCCTTAAATTTCCTGGTTAGCAATCTGGCGTTGTCTGCTACAGTCTATAGCATCTGGAGGGAACGTAATCTTAGGAAATTCCATGGTAGTAAGCGGGGCTGGGAGATGATTATTAAGGAGATTGGGGAGACTATCAGAGGGAGGTTGTCCCTCCGTAGTAAGATCCCTACCACTTCCCAAAATGTGGGTATCCAGGAGCAATGGGGGTTATCTTCAAATATATTTAACTGCTAATGCTTTTTCTGTAGGTTAGCTTGGAGGATGGGTTGAAGCTTGGTGCTTTTACCTCGGCTCCTTTTGGCATAGTTGAGCTTTGTAATTTGATTTCCTTTAATATGTTATTGTGTTTGCTTCCTTGTGTAGCTTCTCCTGTGCTGAAGCTATTTTGTGAGTTTTGCTTCTTTTCCTTTGGAGGGCAGAGTTCTGAGTTTTGTTCCTTCCCTTTGGAGAGTTATCTTCTAGTGCCTAGTGTGCTCGATTTCTTATGGCGGGTGACCTTGTTTCACTATTTGTTAGATCGTGGCGAGTTTTTTCACTAACAATAGTACACTGTTTTTATCTCTTGTGCAGATTCCTACCACAATGTAGTTGTTTTAGTTGAGATTTGTTTTTTCTTTCCTTTGGAGTTTGAGTTATACACTTTGCGAGCTATGTCCCCTTTCCTTGGAGAGTCGAGTTTCTTTTGTTTGGTTCCTATTTGGGTGGCTAGTAGCTGGATGGTTTTTGTTCACTTACTGTTTTTTTTCTGTCCAGGTCTAGTGTGTGGACTGCTCCTCGTCGAAAGAAACCTCGTTTGTTAGCCAAATGATGTGCACTGGCCTCTCCCTAGTTTCTTTTCTAGGAGGTCTAGACGTGATGGTTTCTGATTTTGTGAACTTCTTGATCATTGCTTTCCCCTGAGGGTGATTTCATGCATGTCTAGTGCTGTTCGACAGTCTCGGTGGGAGCTGTTTTCAGTGACCTTTTGCTCCTTTTTGTTTCCTGATATCTATTGTTTTGCTTCCTAGCTATAAGGGTTGTTCATAGCTGTTGGGATATTGTTTTGTTTTCCTGTGTTTGCTGCTTTATTGCTCCTTAGATGTGTGTATTTCTTAGCTTTGCTAGGGATGTTTATAGCCTTCCCCTTACGGCTAGTGTAAGGGATGTGTGCGTATGTTTTCCTCCCGGCCGAATGCTTTTGGTATGTCTTTGGGTGGTGCCTCGGTTTCTACAGGTTTGGGAGTGTCGCCTCTGTTTAGCTTTGTTTTGTGTATACGTGTGTTTCTTTCCCGGCCAATTGCGTTTGGTATGGGTTGTTGGGTGTTGCCTCGGCTTTACAGGTTTGGGCTGCGAAGTATATCTGCTATTTTCTTGCTGCAGTATTGGAGCTCGCCTCTGTTTGGATTTGGCTTGTGTAGCTCCGGTTTTGTGATTGCCTGGTCTTGGTTAGCTTTTGCTTGGGCAGTCAGGTTTTATTGTGTGCCTTTTTCCAAAGCATATTTTTTGTATAGGCTTTTTCGTTGGTTGTTTGGTTTCCTGTAGTGCTTTGTATACATGGCTGGTCTAGCTTCTGCCTCCATTATTTTTAAATAATGGGGGCGGCAACTATGTCCATCTCACTTTCGTTAGTTTTGTTTTAGTGGATAGGTTTATTTTGGTTATGGTTTAGCCAAAAGCCTTGTTAATTTCGTTTTTCTTTGGTTATGGCTTAGCCTAAAGCCGGGTTTTTGGTGTTTGGGTTGTAAGGCCTGGGGTGTTTCCCTTGTATTCTTGTATTTCTTTTTTTTATGTCACAGTTAATTATCCAAAAATAAAAAAACTCTTACAATATTTTTCTTTATGATGTATGGTTTGAATGTTTTGAATGCTTAACCTTACATTTCTTTGGATGGATGATGGTTTTATGAATTATATGCTTTGAATGTTGGTTGGATATTTACCTCAAAACATATATCTTGGATGAATGACTATCTACATCTTCCTCATATGCCCATGAATGATAGTTGAACATTTTTTACTATGAATATGTGGATATGAGTTTTGGATAAATCTTATTGCACAAACTCAGAATGATTTTTGATCACTTATTGCAAATCAAGTTAAAAAGTGTATGTTTTCATTCTGATGTATGCCTAACATTTATATTTGCTTTTAATGTTTAAGGCATATCGATAAAGGGAGAACTCTTGTTGAAAAATATTTTAAAATATTTTTTAGAAAATGGTAACATGGTTGTAATCATCAAAAAAGGGGAGATTGTGAGCCCAAGGGCTTTTTATTTTGATTTTGATGATTTTTATAATTCATTTTCTAAGAATAAATGGTTTTAAATAGATAATATTTTATATTTCAAAATGAAAGTATTAACACATTTTTTTTAGGTAATTAACTGTAACATAAAAAAAAGAAAAGGAACAAAATACAAGGGGAAAACCCCAGGCCTTACAAACACCACCCAAAAACAAAATCAAAAGCATCAAAAGAGGCTTTCGGCTAAGCCATAACCAAACAATAAAACCAAACAAAGACAAAAGAAAACCACAATTGCCGCACCCATAATTTAAGAAAATAATGGAGGAGAAAATTATGGCAATTTTACAAAGCTAAACAAGAAAAGCTAAACAAAAACGAAAGAAAGCCCAACAGCTACCAGACCAAACACTGTAAAACCAACAGCAAACCGCACCTATAGAACCCAACTATAAAACAACAGCCAAGCTCCATTTCAGCTAATACAACATAAGCACAAACCGCAGCACCAATCCAGGAAAGCCTAAACATTTAAATAATGAAGGCCCAACACCAGCTTCAAAAAACCAAAGCAGCCGAGATCAACTACAAAAAAAAAACAACAGCAATGATCCCAGACATCCAGCCCCTACAAAACCTCAGCAAAATGCCCCTCCAAATCGAGACAGGCAATAGCCCCAAAACCACAGCAACAAGACAGCTACCGGAGACCGCACAAAATCAAAACACCACAGGCAAGAGCCTGTAATGCCGAGGCAAAACACATAAGGAAGCGGCAACCCAGAACAGCCAACAACCCTGGACATTCAGCAGCCCAAAAAATAAAACCCACCAACATACACACCCACACACACACACACAAACCCTTACACAAGCCGTAAGGGGAAGGCTATATACGTGGATTACACAGAAACAAACCATAATAAAGGCTAAATACACAACTGAAAAGAACAAACAAAGAGGCCTAACCAAGCTGCCCCATAAAGGCAACTAAACTACAAAATAATCTAGCCCAAAACATGAAGCATAAAAGAACCAATACGAAAAGAAAAGAGATGCTATGAACACCCTTCATAGCTAGGGAACAAAAAACCTGGAGCAAGGACAAAAAAATTGCACAGGAACCAGGGGCTCAACCTACCAAGCGAGGCTGCTACCTTCGGCTAAAGGCCGAAACCCGACTTCCATAAGCTCCTAACCGAGGCTTCTATCTTCTAGGTGCAACTACACACACAACTGAGGTTTCTTCCTTCTAGGAGCTTGAAGCCAACAAGACCTGAACACAACAAACATAAAACTAATGAATGAGTAAGATAAAACAGACGCACTCAGGGGGGATAAGCAGCTAGCAGGCTAAGAGAAAACTCAACACTCCAAGGAAAGAGGACAAATCTCACACAAAAACCAGATAAGTGTATATTTCAATCTCCAAAGGGAAAAGAAACAAATCTCACTAAAGCTCCGCTTCGAGAAAACAAAATCTTAGACCTTCCACGCCAATCTGCACAACAACAAAACTTGTAGGGAATAAATGTTAGAAACCTCCCCAAAACACTCACTCAATATGACTGTATCACTCAGCACTCCAAGAAAAAGGAAGAAGCTAATCTCACAAACATCCAAGCAACGCTGCAGAGCTGTAGCAAACAAGAAGCAATTCATAATAGGCGTTAGTTGGAAAAAATATCCATCCCTAGGCTCCAGTCACCTTGGATCTCCATATTAGACTGAGAGATGGGCACTCTCCTGAGGGTGGAAAGTCTCCCTCTCACCATCTCCGAGATATCCTTCAGGACTCTCTCACAGCCCTTCTTTGTGCTCTAGAATCTCCTACAATTACGTTCCCGCCATATACAATAAACCAAGACAGAGAACGCCAATCTCTTAACGCTAGCACTCAAAGTGTTTGCTCCTTTGTTCAGTCTATCTAGTTTAGGGTTTTAGCCAAGTGTGGTATTAGTTGGACTGAAAATTCTTGGCTGGCTTGGAAGGATGCTAGCGTAAAAGAAATGACTTTTATCTCAAAAAGGTTCAAACACTTAAGCATTCTTTAATTAGAATATTTTGTGTTGATCTTAATTGAAAATTAAGTCAAACACTTTTAAGGCAAAGTATACTTGAAGCATATCAAGTGTGTCAACACCCATTGATCAAATGGTTTGACACCCTAACTATTTTACAAGTTAATCTTCAGGTACCAAAACGTTCGTGTCGATACAAACTAGCTTGTGTCAACACAAAAGTGCCGAAGTGCCAAGGACTCATTTGAGTCGACACAAATCAATTTTGTGTCAACACAAAAGTGATCCTCACTTTTGGTTTCTGGAAGTTTGGGTCGATACAAATAGAAATTGTGTCGACACAAAACAACTGGGACCTCCTGTAGATTTTTTGTGTCGACCCCAAGACAAGTTGTGTCAACCCAAAAGTCCCGAGCTTGCCTGTAAAATTTTGGTGTCCACCCCAAAGACCAAATGTGTCGACACAAAAGTACCGAGGCTCCCTGTAAAATTTCAGTGTTGACACCAGTGACAAGTTGA
This sequence comes from Heliamphora pulchella, assembly GCA_032270985.1. Lineage (NCBI taxonomy): Eukaryota > Viridiplantae > Streptophyta > Magnoliopsida > Ericales > Sarraceniaceae > Heliamphora > Heliamphora pulchella. The sequence continues at coordinate 12,599 of JAULJZ010208956.1, read as the reverse complement.
GTCGACACAAATGGTCCCTCCGGATGCTGAAGCTTTAAACGAGTCGACACCAGATTCAAATGTGTCGACCCCAGAACATTGGAAGGTAAAATGCAGAAATTGTGTCGACCCCTCAGAAAATTCGTGTCGACCCAACCACTTGAAGAACTTTCCCTAGACACTTTGTGTCGACACCAAAGCTATTTGTGTCGACCCTGGCAACGAATATTCAAAATACGGCAGATCTCAACGGCTGAATTTTTGGCATTTATTTCTTCCACCTACCTCCAACGGTCATGATACCCCCAAAAACTTATATAAGGAGTTACTTCTCAACATTTAAGAAGGTTGGAGACTTGCATTTACTGTTTCATTGCTCAAATCAATCTCAGAATCATCAAGCTAACATTTATTGCTGTAACTCCAGTTCTTATTCCTTATTTCTCTTTACCTTTTCATTTTATTGTAATTTATTTCTGTAAAGAGAGTGAGAGTTCATCATTAATACTCTTCATTTATTGTATTCAAGGGTGAGTCACCCTTTATCCTTTGAGTAAGTGAGTGAATCTCATCAAAGAAGAGTTCAAAAGAGATTAGAAGAAAATAGAGACTTGTTTTTATAGGATCTTTTTGAAGCTGAAATAGGCTTATGAATGTGCCCGTAAACATTCAGATCATTCAAACGAAATCTTGAAGATTGTAAAGGCTTGAAATACGCCCGTGAAGTATTCTGAATAGTGAAAATACTCAAGGGAGATCTTGAGGAGTGGATGTAGGCAGAGATAAAGCCGAACCACTATAAATCTTCGGTGTCTGGTTTTATCTCTCTATCCCTCATTTTTTAATGCTTGCATTGATTTCACACTTACTTATCTTGTCTTATTACAATATTAAAAGATTTCTGAAATAGGTTTTTAAACTGCTATTTATTTTTTAAAGACTCAATTCACCCCCCCTCTTAGGTTGCCTGGATCTAACAGTTATGGATAGAACAATAATGTGAGAATCATTAAGAGAATAATAGTAAGGGAGCAACATTGAGAGAAAAAAAAATTGAAAGAAGGGAAAGCTTCTAAAATTAGAAGCTGAGAAGTTGAGAAGGAAAACTAGAAAAGAAGGGAAGAAACAACAGCACTGGGCTGTTCGCTGCAACCACCACCGTTCGACAGCACAATCGCCGGAGCCACCATCGCCGGCGACTTCCTCCGCCATTGTTCGCCGCCGCACCACAGGTTTTGTTTTTTCTCTCTCTCGATAATATATCTCTTTCTCTCTCGTTTCTCTTCTCTCCTCTACACTCCGGCACCACAGGCATCTCTAGGCATCACTGGAGGCCACCACCACCACCTCTATACCGCCGTCGACCACCCCAGAACCTATTTAAAATGTTGAAAATAGCCGCATCTATCACCACCTTTAAATAAACTTTATTTTCATAATCTGTATGCACATGGTCACCGCTGTACACGTTATTATTTTTCAATCATCAACGTTCACTACCCTTTCGACGGCTTAACGCCACTGGTGAACAGTTTTGATTGTTGAAAAACTATCCCAATAGATCTGAACCCAAATAAAACAGTAACTATCACCTTTATTTATTTATCAATATTCTTGTTACCTATATGCACACGGCTATCACCGTGCATGTTATCATCAACGATCATTAGCCTGTTGACGATCTAACGCCACTAATGAACAGTTTCGAACGCTGGTAAATTAGTTTGGCGAAATCAAACCATAGAATTATTATTTTATAAACTTAAAGAAAAAAAGAAAAAGAAAAGTGAGGAACAGTTTAAGTTTATGGGTTGCTAGTGGTTAGTGTAAAAATGTAAAAAAATGTAATTTTAATAATAAAAGTAATATTAGTTTAAATAATTAGTTTTAATAAGAAAATATAAATTTTGTATAAAAATTTAATATGAAAAGATGTAGCTTTTTATAAATAAAAGTTGAGATAAATAAAAAGTTTATATATTTGAAAATAATAAGAATATTTTGGTTAATTTTAATATTTTAATTTGGAAAATAATGTTTTAGTCAAGTTCTACGTAAGAATTTTAAATCATAAATAACTTCAATTGTCGAAAAACTCTAAAATTTTTATAAAAAGAAAAGTGTCCTACACTTACGTAGAAGTTTGGTTTCTTGCTAAGCAGCGAGATTTTGTCACCAGAGGAATAGGAATTGGGATCAGGAACGAGAAGATAGTTTTGTCGCACATAAGTCAATGTGAGAGCGCTTAAGTATTATTTTGAACAGAATTGCATGAATTATATTTTAAATTTACTTTATATCCATGTTTTGAAGCATGAAAATTTGTGATAGCATGATCTTTTATTCAAATGACATGATCTTTTTAAATATACTATCTGTACGTTTTGAAAAGCATGTGCTTGTGATATAAATGTTTTGACAAATGTCATTGATATTATGAGAGGCTGTTCTAAAGTGTCAAGTTACAAGGGTTTCCAGCCCTTTATGTCTCGTTAGGGGAGGTTGCCTAACTATGGGTGTTGTTTCTCCCTTGGGGGAGGTTTCTCGTTGAGCAGGGATTTTTTTATCTTAAAGGCTTTGCGGGCTAAGTCCTGGATAGCACATACCACTTGTGCTTGGTGGAGAGTGGCCCTCATCCCATCACATTGCTATCCATGCATTGAGAATTAAGGTTACGGTACCGTCAAAACTTCCGATCGTGAGGTGGATGACTACTTAGTCACTGTTGGGTATGAGTTATGAATGAGACACAATTATTTTGAATTGTGGCAATTATGCCGAAAACTTTATTTTTAAGTATGAGACAGTGAATTCCACGATTTGTGGCTGTTGAGCCTAAACAATATTTTTGCAAAGATTGTGAGATCTTGAAAAACTGATAAGGTTGTTTATGAAATTCTGTGACAAGTGAATATAATATCTTACTTTTCTCATGGAGAGTATGTTGTTTTGAAATTTGGAAGTAGCCATGAAATTTGAAATGGGCATTATAAAACTAAATGCACTCTCCTGTAACCTTTGTGGTTGCAAATCGCAGGGATGACTAAAGTTGGTCCACCACAGTTGTTGGGCCTATAACTCAGGCTCGCAGTCAAGTGTCTTTTTGCTTAAATCTTCAGTAATTAAGACCTGAAGTGCGAAGTTTTTGTTAAGTATATATGCCAGTTTGAATGTATAGAAAAATGTAGCCATGATATGTACAGCTGCTTTGATCCTATGAACAGATAATTATAGTTTGACTAATACAATTATTCTTTAACGATGTTTATATCACATTAAGTTTCGGCCCTAGAGAGGGGGTGTGACATTTTGGTATCATAGGCCTAGGTCATAGGTCCTGTAGATTTGTCAGAGTATGGTCTGTGGTGGACCGTAGGTTAGGTGCGCCATTTCACGATTTGGTATACAAAGTGGCTTTGACCTTGGGATGCCATACCTTTACCTTCGGGCGTCTGATTAACTGGCTTTGAGGTCCATTTGGGAAACGCGTTCTGCAAGCATAGATTCCTGATTAGAAGTTTAAGTAAGTTATCAGATTCGCGGAGGTGACCCTTGTGTTGTTGAACCTTCTATTTAGTAGCTTATTCCTATCTTTATACCCTTAAGACGGATTCTAGTATCGAACTCTAATCCATACCTATATCATAATAAGGTGAAGTATAAAAAACCCGGATAAAGCGTCGTTTATTCTGGGTTAGTTCAACAAAGTACAACGATATGTGTCCACACAAGCAGGATCAATACTTCCCAAATTGATGAACCAACCTGATCCAATAGCTAGGATGCTGAAGGCAATTAGAAGACTAATGGAGCAGAACGCGAGGTGGATGGCAATGCAGGCAGAACGAACTAGACTGATGACTCTTGAGATGAATAATTATGTGAATTTGATTAGGGCAAGGAGAGTTGAGAGAATGATAAGGAGGGCGATGAAAGACAAGAAATATTTAAAAGGCGCTAGATCGGAGGTGCCTCGGCAGTTAAGAAGTCTAGATTTAATGGAAATCAGTTAAGTAGATAAGCGTCTGGGCATGTATAGGGGATGAAAACATATGCTTGCTTTAGGTGTGGAGTTATTGACCATTATATTCAATTGTGTTCGAAAACCAATCAAAAGATAAAAACGAATATTTGTTTTAGGTATGGGGTCATTGATCATTTTAAGAAAAATTACCTGAAAGTTGGTAAGAAATTTTGTTACTACTGCGGTGAACCGGAACATGTGGCTATACAATGTGTATTTCAAGGATACCAACACTATTATTTAATAGAAACATACAAGACAAAGAAAAAAAACTAATGGAACAACTAGGGATTTCAGGGCAAGTGTCGGCTATGACGAAACATAATGCATAAGCTACACCGAATGTGGTGGCAGGAATTCTATAACACCAGTGTATGCCATAACAGTGGAACATCTTGACTGCATCATAATAATGATTATACCAATAAGAAAGAAAGTGGTAGAGAGAAGTGTGAAAGAAAGGTGTTCGTTGAGATTAAGAGATATAGGTGTGCTAGTTGTTTTGACACCTTTAGGTATGAAAAGTTGTGGCCTGATGTTTGGGATAGTTTGGAAGTCATCATTTAATACGTTGTTAGACTGCTTAGAAAATAGAGCAATTTTTAAATAGACAGAGATTTAGAAATGGAAACCCAGAGAGATAAGATGGGATTTCATTTTTGTATAAGCAATTAAAATTTTAAGAATATTACAAATAGGGAATTGCCATAAATTTATTGACACATATAGTTGACATGGAGTTGAAAAGGATGGAAATTTTTGGGAGATGCCAGCCTTATGTGAAATGTATTCCCAAAGGACTTACCAAGAATATCTTAGATCAAAAAGTTAAGCTTACCTCTTACCTATGTTCAGGCACGACACTTGTATCATTTTCATTTTCTAGAGTATCACCTGCTAAGTTATAACAAATTGAAGGGAGCTGTGAAAGAGTAGTTGGATAAGTGTTTCATTCTGATAATGCACCAATGTTGTTTATGAGAAGGAATGATGGAACTCCAAGAAGATGCTTTTGATTATTGTCAGTCTAGTAGAACCACTATTAGAAATAAGTACACTTTCCATGAGAAAGATATTTTGTTCAATCAGCTGCAAGGAGCTAAAATATTCTTCAAGATCAACCTAAGGTCGGGATATTATTATTTCAAATAAGGGAATCAGGTGTATTTAGGACGCCTTTAAGAATCGACATGGATACTATAAGATTGTCGTGATACTATTTGAATTGATTAATGCACTTGTGGTGTTTATGGATGTGATAAATCAAGTGTTTAGAAGATTTTAAGATAAATTAGTACTTGTATTCATCAATAAGATTTTAGAATACTATGAAAGTGAGGAGGAATACAAAAAACATTTGAGAATTTCTTTGCAAACCTTAAGAGACCACAGATTGTATACAAAGTTTACTAAGTATGAGTTTTGGTTAGATCGATAGATGTTTTTGGGATATGTTATATCTGGAGACGGAATTCAAGAGGACCTAGTGAAAGTTGAGGTTGTAGTAAATTGGACGAAATCAACCAATGTAACAGGGATATGTAGTTTTTGGGGATGACTGGTTATTATCGAAAATTTATTCAAGATTTCTCTTTAATTGCAAAACCCTTGACTCGGTTAACCCAGAAGAATGTAAAGTTTGAATGGTCTGACCAATGAAAACGGAGTTTGCAGGAACTAAAGTCTAAGTAGGTGACAGCCTTATACTCACCCTTTCATCAGGCAGTGAAAGTTCTATAGTCTATAGTGATGCGTCACACCAAAGGTTGAGTTGTGTTTTGATGCAACATGAGAAAGTAATCGTATATGTATCCAGATAGCTAAAGCCTCACGAGAAAAATTACCCTACCGATGAGTTGGAGGTGGCTACGATTGTCTTTGCTCTCAAAATAGGGAGACACTATTTATACAGTGCCACTTGTGAAATCTTTACCAACCATCAAAGTTTAAAGTGCGTCTTCATTCAGAAGGAGTTGAACCTAAGACATAAAATAGTGGAAGGAATTAATTAAGAACTATAAGGATTCACTATCATCCGGGAAAGGCCAACATGGTAGCAGATGCCCTAAGCCGAAAGTCGTTAGGAAGTATAGGGCACCTCCAGGCAGTACAGAACAGTGTATTTTCTGAAATACGATCGCTCGGAATGACCCTTGTAATAAGAAAAGATGGGGCCTTATTAACAACTCTTAAGGTAAGACCGATCTTATTAGATCAGATTTGAGTAATCTAATTAGTAGACAGTCAAGTGGATAAGATAAAAGCAGAGACAATTGCTAAGGGAAAGACGGAGTTTGAAGTTCACGATAATGTCTTATGATGTGGTCATCGACTATATGTGCCTAACAATGAAGAGTTAAGGAGGCAAATTCTAAATGAAACTCATAATTCATCGTACACCATGCACCTGGAAGCACAAAGATGTACAGAGATCTAAGAAAAAGTTACTGGTGGAGTGAGATGAAGAAAGATGTGGTAGACTTTGTGGCAAAATATTTAGTATGCCAACAAATTAAGGATGAACACCAGAAGCCAGCAAGATTACTACAACCCTTACTTGTACCTAAGTGGAAGTGGGAACACATCACCATTGATTTTGTGGTTGGGCTACCACAATCACCCAAAAAAAAATGATGCTATCTGGGTAATTGTGGATAGATTGATGAAGACAGCACACTATTTACTGGTAAAGATGATGTTTCCTCTGAATCGGTTGACACGACTTTATATTAATGAAATTGGTCGTTTGCATAGCATACATGTCTCCATAGTATATGATAAGGATCCGCATTTTACATCTAAATTTTAACCAAGTTTACAAGAGGCGCTGGGGACTACGTTAAAATTTAGTACGGCCTTTCACCCGCAAATTGACGGCCAATTAGAAATGACAATTCAGACCTTGGAGAATATGCTCAGAGCTTATATACTAGACTTTGCTGGAAGCTGGGAAGAACATTTGTCGTTGATTGAATTTGCGTACAATAATAGTTTCCAGTCGACTATAGAAATGGCCCCTTACGAAGCATTGTACGGTAGGAAATGTCGATACCCAATCTATTGAAAGGAAGTTGAAAAACGGAATCAACTTGGCCCTGAAATGGTACAAATCACCACCGACAAGATAAAATTGATTCGAGAAAGATTGAAGTAGTCTCAGGACTAACAGAAAAGTTACGCGAATAATCGGAGACGCGATCTGAAATTTGAAATCGGAGATCACGTATTCCTAAAGATATCGCCATGGAGAGGAGTAATGAGAGTCGGGAAGAAAGGAAAGTTGAATCCCCGTTACATTGGGCCATACGAGATTATTAAAAGAATTAACAACATAGCATATCAATTGGCCTTACCTCTAGAATTGTATGGATTACATGACGTATTCCATATTTCGATGTTAAAGGAGTACATACTGGATCCTTTTCATGTGCTAACAGTGTAACCAGTCGACCTGAAGCCTGACCTTACGTACAAAAGGAGTCAGTACAAATACTAGACAAAAAGAAAAAAGTTCTGCGAAATAAAATCATTCTAGTAGTAAAAGTGTTGTGGCAAAACCATTCAGTGAAAAAAGCCATCTGGGAATGGGAAAAGGACATGCAAAAGAAGTATCTACACCTTTTCGAGTAAAAAGGTATGAAAATTTCAAGGATGAAATTTCTTAAATGGGGTAAATTGTAATAACCCGTACCATGACAACTAATAGAAATAAAACACGTGTCAACTATAATTTCTCGAGTTAGCTAGTTAAGCTCCCTAGAATAATATATTACTTGACAATTCGTCATAAAAATAATTAGTCGATACTCTTAAAATATAATTTCTGACAAAACCTTATAAATAAAAATTTAATCGAGAAATTATGGTAAAATTCGTTAAAATTCGATAAATGTAAAAATTTTAAAACTTATATGTAGGAATATTTTAATAAAATTCTGACGAGGCAAAAATTTAAGAATTGACATTAAAACTTTATATTAAAGTTTGTGAATTTTTCTGAATATAAAATTTTACATCAAAAAAAAAAATTAGAACGCGTAAAATTACTTAGATAGTACACTTGTCCAATTAAAAACCACCTTTGTTGCATGCATGGGACATCTGTCCCTCATCTTCACTTATTTATACAACCAACGTGTTGCTTCAGCTCAAATGTTATGGAAAGAATAACAATCTGAGAATCATTGAGAGAATAATAGTAAGGGAGCAACACTGAGAGAAAAAAAACAATTGAAAGAAGGAAAAGCTTCTAAAATTAGAAGCTGAGAAGCTAAGAAGGAAAACTAGAAAAGAAGGGAAAAAAGAACAGTGCTGGGCTGTTTGCTGCGACCACCACTGTTCGACGCCACAATCGCCGGAGCCACCACCGCCAGCGACTTCCTCTGCCGTTGTTTGCCGCTGCACCACCGGTTTTGTTTTTTCTCTCTCTCAATAATCTATCTATTTCTCTCCCGTTTCCCTCCTCACCTCTACACTCCGGCACCACAGACATCTCCAGCCATCACTGGAGGCCACCACCACCACCTCTATACCGCCGTCGACCACCCCAGAACCTATTTAAAACGCTGGAAATAGCTGCATCTATCACCACCTTTAAATAAACTTTATTTTCATAATCTGTATGCACATGGTCACCACTGTACACGTTATTATTTTCCAATCATCAACGTTTAATACTCTTCCGACAGCTTAATGCCACTGCTGAACAGTTCTGACTGTTGAAAAACTATCTTGATAGATCTGAACCCGAATAAAACAGTAACTATCACCTTTATTATTTATTAATATTCTTGTTACCTATATGCACACGGCTATCACCGTGCATGTTATCATTAACGTTCATTACCCTGTTGACGATCTAACGCCACTAATGAATAGCTTCGAACGCCGATAAATTACTCCGGCGAAATCAAAACGTAGAATTATTATTTTATAAACTTAGAGAAAAAAAAAGAAGAAAAGAGAGGAACAGTTTAAGTTTACGGGTTGCTAGTGGTTGGTGTAAAAAAATTTTTAAAATGTAATTTTAATAATAAAAATAATATTAGTTTAAATAATTAGTTTTAATAAGAAAATATAAATTTTGTATAAAAATTTAATATGAAAAGATGTAGCTTTTTATAAATAAAAGTTGAGATAAATAAAAAGTTTATATATTTGAAAATAATAAGAATATTTTAGTTAATTTTAATATTTTAATTTGGAAAATAATGTTTTAGTCAAGTTCTACGTAAGAATTTTAAATCATAAATAACTTCAATTGTTGAAAAACTCTAAAATTTTTGTGAAAAGATAAGTGTCCTACGCTTACGTAGAAGTTTAGTTTCTTGCTAGGCACTGAGATTTTGTCACCGGAAGATTAGGAATTAGGATCAGGAACGAAAAGATAGTTTTTTCGCACCAAAATCAAGATGAGAGTACTTAAATATTATTTTGAATAGAATTGCATGAATTATACTTTAAATTTGCTTTATATTCATATTTTGAAACATGAAAAATTGTGATAGCGTGATCTTTTATTCAAATGTTATGATATTTTTAAATATGCTATCTGTACCTTTTGAAAAGCATGTGTTTGTGATATAACTATTTTAACAAATACCATTCGTATTATGAGATACTGTTCCAAAGTACTAAGTTACAAGAGTTTCCAGCTCTTTATGTCTCGTTAGGGGAGGTTGCTCAACTATGAGTGTTGTTTCTCCCTATGGGGGAGGTTTCCCGTTAAGCAGGAATTTTTTTGCCTTAAAGGCTTTGCGGGCCAAGTTTCGGACAGCGCATACCACTCGTGCTTGGTGAAGAGTGGCTCTCGTTCCATCACGTTGCTATTCGTGTGTTAAGAATTGAGATTACGGTACCGTCAGAACTCCCGGTCGTAAGGTGGACTTGGTCACTGTTGGGTATGAGTTATGAATGAGACATGGTTATTATGGGTCGGATTGCAATTATAGTTCTTTAGTTATGTGAACTGTAATTCAATATTTTATAAAAATTGCAGAAACTGCTGCAAGGTTTTCATAATTAAAGATACCGCAATGAGGTTTGCTTAATTGCAAAAATCGCTGATGGGTGTCTGTGTTTCACTAAAAGTCTTACTCATAATTACTCAACAGGTCCTTATTGTAGCCTTATAAATATGCGGGTAGGCTAAACCAGTTTCATAACTTGTCTTCAAGACTAAAGCTACCTAAGTTCTGCCGGTACGAGTTCTTAATATATTATAACCCACACTACATTCAAGAATCGCATAAGAAAATACAGTAAAAGGTCTGACGAAAGTTTCAACTTAGAATCAAAAACGAAGTTGAAGATTTGACCGGTAAAAGGTATTCTTCTAAATTAACTTTGGTTGCACGGGTTTTATTTTTGATCATTCGACGTCAAAAGTTTTATCTGAAACCCGTTTCTGTGTTTGCCCGTTCAGTTAATTTTTACCGAAAATCGTTTGCAAAAACAATGATCTTAACAGTTTTGCCTAAGAATTGGTATCATAGCCGTTTTATTTTTTATTCACGATTTATCTGAGCTTAGTAGTTTTAGAACTGTGCTAACTTGGTTTTGCAAGTGTTATAACACTACAACAAAAAACAGATTTGCTAACGCAATAAAAATCATCGGTAAAAGTCTAATTGAATAGGTAATAGTGTTTGCCGACATAAATTAGTGCGTCGCCAACTTATTGGTAAGAAGGCGCCACCAAAAGCTTTCACCAACGTATAGTCTATACGTTGGCAAAAAAAATGAATTTGCCAACATGATTTTACGTCGCCAATAAGCTAAATTTCTTGTCGGCAAATACATGATCATTTGGCAAAAATTATTCATATCTAGACTGTTTTGACACTTTTGCCAACGATAAAAATTGTCGACAAAAGTAATTATGATATTTTAAATTTTAATATTTTGTGTCGACAATCTATCGGCAAAAGAAAATAATTTTTTATTTTCTAAAAACTTTTGCTGACAAATTATTTGCGTAGACAATAAGATTTTTATTTTTAAAAAATACATTTTAATTTTAATTTTTTTTCTTGTGACATATTTGTAACTGTATCCAATCCAAACTCATTTATAGAACATATAAAAAAATTCATATATTCCATACATTCTAACCAAATCAATTCCAATGCAAAAGTTAATTCAAATCAATACATATGAACATTTGTTGAGATTCTATTGCATAAATAATTTTAGAATCCAAACAATAATGTAAATTGCTCTCAAAAAGAGCCGTAAAATTACAAATAAAAAAACTAACAAAAAAAAACCTATCAATTCACTCAACTGCCTTAATCCACTTTAGCTCAGTTCATTGAGTTTCACTTTCATGTAAATATTCTTCATGTTGAACTGCGAAAAAAATTTAATAAAAAAGTTAAATGAAAAAAAAATATTAGTAGAAAAATATAAAAATACAAAAGACAATGAATTTTTAATTTCACCTAGTCTTAATTTTCTTGATGAATAGCAAGAAAGATAGCAAACTCATTCATGCTAACAACACCATCACCATTCCGATCAGCTGCTTTAAAAAGCTCTCTTCTTAGTAAACAACTAAAAAATGAATGACTATACAAATCATGAAATGATTTTTCTAAAGGAAAGTTTTAAGTCTATTAAATAAATTGATTTCAAAGCAATTGAAAAAAAATTTTAAATAAGAAAAATATAGAAAGTATACAAATCATTTAATTAATAATTTCAGGTAGCTAGCAATGACACTCAACATCTAAAAAACTGTATAATATAAAGAGTGATGGTCAGAAACAGGTGAAGTATACAAATAGTTCAACTAAAACTTTAAAAAATGAACAAAAGAATAAGATATACATAAACCAAATAATATATTGGGAATAAACACATGCCACTAGAGTGTTTTAGTCAGTGCATTTTTAAGAACTTTCTGCCTCGATTTATCTCATTTTCTTTTTTGTTGCTTTGTGGTAAGAGTTATACTCTCCATTTGTAATTTTTTTCTTTATTTTCTGATAGTAAAGTATAAACTTCTATATAAGAAAAAAAAAATTCCAATTAAAAAGGCACAAGTCTCACAACATTATCAACCTTATTCTAGCACTTTAATCACCATAACAAATTACTTACAAAAGATACAACCTAACTTAACTAAGCCTTATCCTAAATTTATTGATAAAAGATAATACAACAAAGATAAATGTTACAGAGATAAATGACATATACCACACAATTTGTGCTTGTTTCAATTTATATAGAATAAGAACTTGTCAAGAGGAACATTATTGATGTTGGACATTGTGGCCATAAGATATCAAAATGCCTTCTCAACAATAAGAGACAATAACAAAAATTAATAACACAAGATGCATTTCGAAAGTGTTCAAGATTGTTCATATGAGAGCTTTATGGCACCATTGACAAAGAACTTGAGGTGCATTTAAACAGAAGTTCAATGCATTTAATGAAAGCAGCAATTGCTACAATGTAAAGCTCAAAACACTTAAGTCTACCATTAAAACCCAATATACAGAAGAAACACAAACCAAGAAATGAGCGCTATATCTTTTATTTGGAAATGCTAATTAGCCAAAGACATCATAAGTTTGAAAACTAAAATTCA
>JAULJZ010208945.1:0-18829 GCA_032270985.1 Heliamphora pulchella | reverse complement strand
TTTTTTGAAAAATAATAATTTATTTTGATTAAATATTTTTTCATTTAATTAATTCAAAATTCGGAATTAATTTTCACGTTTTTTTTAAGATATCCGATAAAAAAAATATCTTTAAACGTGATATTTTGTAATAAAATAAAATATCTAAAGTTTTTTTATTTAATTAATTAATTAATTTAAAAAAACTTAATTTTATTTTTCATTACAAAATATTTTAATTAAAACCGAATATTCGAATTAATTAAATTAATAGAATAAAAAAAACTAGTATTTATCATTCATGCAGTTAAAATAAATAAAATGTATGATAAATATAAATTCCGATTTTATGTTTCGATTAAAACTCTTTAAAATTTTATTCTCTTGTAACTTCTTATTTCCTAATAGCATCAAGATATCTTTAATTTTATCCTCTTGTGCTTGAAACACTTTGACCGAAACAGTGTTGGATTAAAAATCTGCTGCCGAACTGCGGGAGTATTACTGTGCGCGCTTGTATTGGCTGGAAAACCGCAACTTCAATTGGCGTGGGAATTTAAACCACTGTTGGGATCTCCTTGGGAAAAGCTGCTACTGTTTTGCTCCAAGAATTCGGCACAAACAGTTTCGGAAATTGCATGGAATTTGCGCCTCTTTTGATTTACGCCACAGTGCTGGAATTTGCTTGGGAACCGCGCCAGCCTTGTGCCGCTTCTGTTTGGGCGCCTGTTTGCTTGGATTGCTTCAGCTTGCTAGGGCCACGTTTGGCTTTGCTGCAGCTGTGTTTGGACAAAACCGGCTTGCTTTTTGAAGCTTGGGACAAAAGCAGTGCCTCGTTTGGAAGCTGCTGGGATTGATTTTGACCACAGTGCATGCAGGAAAGCAACTTCAAAGATCGCCACTTTGGAAACCGCCGGCATGTTATTGACTTTGGGATTGCCGAAACTTGCTTGGACTTTTCTTGAAATTTTTTTATTTATAAATTCCAAATAAAAAAAACACGATCCATCTTGAAAAAATTTAAGCGCCGCCAATGTTTTTCCATACCTATTCTTTTTTTTTTCTTTCTAATAAACTATAAAAAAACTAAAGAACATAAAAAAATTTACTTCGAAACTTATGTCCCGCAAGCTCACATTCGATCTAAAAATTAATTAATCTAACATGGTCAACTCCCGTGGTTAAAAAATTAATTAAATCATCATTTATTCAAACCATTCAATCAAACATGAACAAAAAATAGATGATCATAAAATCGAAATTAGAATGCCTACAAAACAAAGTTAGCACAGTTCTAAATCTACCCGACCCCGATAATCGTAACAAAAAAAACAAAACGGCTCTCTGATACCAATTTGTTGGAGGCAAAACTGCCAAGATCATTGTTTTTGAAAACGATTAATCAGTAAAAAAATAACTGGACGAGCAAACGCCGAAACGGGCTCTAGATAAAAATTTTGACGAAGAACGATCAAAATAAAACCTGTGCAACCAAAGTTAATTTAGATGAATACCTCTTATCGATCTAAGCTTCAACTACGACTTGATTCCGAGTTGAACCTCCTGTTAGATCCTCTACCGCATTCCCTTATGCGATCCTCGAACGTACTGTGGGTTACGATCCTTCGAGAACTTGTACCGGCAGAACCCCGATATATTTTTTAAGTCTTGAAATACAAAAATAATATATCAAGAATGATATGAAAATTAATCGGAACTGCTTCAGCCTACTCGCATATATATAGAGCTACAGCAGGGACTTGGGGAGTAATTATGAGTAAGACTTCCAGTGGAATACAGATAACTACGGGCGATTTCTGCAATTATGGAAAGTCGCCGCCGTTTCTACAATTTTTATAAAACACTAAATTACAATTCACACCACTAAAGAACTATAATTGCACGCTAACCCATAATCTCAAAATCTTCTTGCATTGAGCTCCTGTTATTAAATACTTACCATTTCTCCCCACGTTAAGATTCCTGATACCCGCCAATTAAATTTAATTACTGACAATTTAATTTAATCGGCATCTTGATATTTCTTAAACCCTTCCGCTTAACTTATTTGACCGCCGGATAATTAAATCCACCTGCAAGGTTTGGACCGGTCAAAACTTATAAGAATCCTTAAGGGGGTATCGTCAATCCCAATCTTTCGGGACGTGAATTCCGTCAATAATTAATATTTGCTAAATAAATAATATCGCGCTATCCAACTCACCGAGAATATAGACCTATATAAGATCGCACCCTTTAATGAATCAAAACAACGAATATTAAATATATGTAAATTAATAATTATTTTCAGATTAAGAGGATAAACACTATTCATAATAACCGTGGAGTGTGAATTAATGTATATAGACAGTAGTCAGTACTAAATTAATTACCTCAAATATCCCGTTCAATACACACAAAGTGTACTGGTACAGAGAGTCCGAACAATAGACGACGCTATTATCTGTTCCCCGTAACCAAGACAGGTCTACTAAAACTATGTGTCACAGTCGTACCGATGGTATGTTCATTTTCATCTAAACTATGAACATAAAATTTATATTCTGCAAGAACCTAAAATCTGGTCTTCTATGTGTAAGCCGTACTCTACACACCAGATCAAATACTATACAGAATATCGGACATCCATGCATAATAAAGAAATGATATACATACATTACTCATAAAGATTCTCATAAAATGAAAAACTAATTTTATTATTAAAATAAAATTAAATACTAAAAACATGATTTTCAATATTCCAACCCAAACAGTATAGGCGATTTTCCTCCTTTTTTATTTCGTGCTGTTAACTGTTCATTTCTCAAAAAGTCTCTTCAACTCCCTCCCTCCCTCATCCTCCCTACTCTACGACACCAACCCTAGGGTTGACAACCCTCCATGCCTCCTCGAATAATGGGCAAAGGAAGCAAGTAAATTGATGCTGGAGAATCGTCTAACCCTCGGTCCAGCAAACGCAAGAAGATGGCGGCAACACCAACAACGGAGATGGGTATCGACACTACCCTGAAGTTCACATCAACACAAATGAAGAGCCTATACTTCGTGTCCTTCGCAAATCATAAGATAATCCTTGATCGTTCCATAAACTTTCATTTCTTTGATTATGTTGGGATGAAGTTCTCAGAGTGGTTTAACGCTCTAAGGTGGAAGAATCTTATACAAATTCAAGACCACCATTACCCCACTCTAGTCAACTTTTTCTATTCTCACATGAAAGTCACTAACCCTGTCACTGACACAAAAATCACCACTTGGGTGAACAATGTTGAAATTTCTTTTGATTTTGAAACCCTGAACTCCATTCTAGATCTTCCCAATGGTAAACTCTTTGTTCCCCGCCATAGGAAAAAGGGGACCATAAAAATTTTTTTTTTTCACAAAGCTGCCAACAAATTTTTTAAAATTGAGTTTATTGACCCCACCAAGCCTCTGGAAGCCAACTCTCTGAATCTAGAGATGAGGCTTTTACACCACTTTGTGAACCACATTTTCGTCATGTGGTGCATCATTGAAGGATACAGACTTGATCTTGGCCATTTGTTCGTATGTGACATGTTGCAATCCTACACCAAGTCCAACACCTCCCTCTCTTATGCTATATACCTTACCAAGGTGTTTAGACACTTTGGGATTGACCCCATAAAGGAGAAAGAAATTCCCTTCTTCAAGCATGCCCTTTATGACAAAACCACTCTTAAGCATATGCATATCATCCAAGTGTTGGTGTTTGGACCAAAAAGGAAGACTTTGCCTCTCCTTCCTCTACAACTCCCTCCACCAGTAGAAATCCCCTTCCACCTCTTCCCAGATCACCTGTTTCACTTGTTTCCTGTGATCATCCATCTCCCAGATCTTCTCCTTCCACTCATTCTGCTCCTCCTCCCTCTAGATTTGATCCCTCCTCCTTTGCACCATTCTCCTCTGCTCCACCTCTAACTCCCCCTCATGTTACCTCATCATCATCATCTCAGTCGGTTGCTCCTTCCTCACAGCAACTTGATGCTATCACATCTCTCATCCAGAATATACATTCCTCCCTTTCCACCACATTGGCTTCCCTTCACAAGAAGGTTGAGGCTGACATCTATGACCATAGTGCTCGAGTTGACACTATTACCAAGGGTTTGGTCAAACTCAGTAGTAAAACCAAAGGTTTAGAAAAGGAAGTGAGGCATGCTTGTGATATAGGTCATGATATTAGTTAGAACATGACCCCTAGCATTGACAAGACTGTTGCTGCCAATGTGAAGATCCTCCAATAGGTGAGGAAAGAGTATGACAAAGGTGTTGTTATAGCTATCCAAGAGAATTGTAGGAAGGTTGACGAGAACCTTACTTGGATAAAAGAGGCATGGACAAAGCAGTTTAAGCCCAAGGAAACAAATGAAGAGAAGGAAGCAAGGTTGCGAATAGAAGCTGATCTGGCCCTCGTAGCCACTTTTGCAGCAATGGAAGAAAAAGAGAAAGCAGCCGAGAGGGCCTCTGCATCCAAGGAAAAGGTAGCTAAGAGAAAGAAAAAGTAAGAAGAGAAGAAAGCTTTCAAATGCTAAATGGATGAATTTTAAAGATGACAAAAGGGGAAAAGAAAAGAGAAAACAATGCAGTAAAGAAAGAAGGCCTGAAGTTGAGGTTTTATTTTTGGAGGAGAAAATGTATCTGTTTGGAAGACATACATTTATGTTATGTTTGTATTTGTTGTGAATGTTTGTGATTGGTATGGTTTTTGAAAACAATTTAGGGTTTGTGATGGTTTGTGAAAAAAATTTACTGTTATATTTTAAATTAATTTTGATGATTTTATTAATTCACATTTTCTAATTAAATGATTTAAAAAGATTATATTTAATTATTTTCTAAAAGGTAGTGTTAACACTACAGAACAAATGAGTTGACACTTTATGCCATTTGTGCTGACACATTGTGGTAAATAAGTTGACATTTAGTGTTCTTGAATGTAACATTTTGTGTCGACACCAATTGGGTTTTGGGTCGACACCTACAAGTAAAGCACACTTGATAAACTCAAGTATATCGATACTATTGGGGTTTAGGGTTGACACCTTTAACAACTTTGTTTAGACGTTTCAAGAGAACAGGTTGTGTCGACACCAATGACTGATTGTGTTGACACCTCCAGTATTAGACCGGAATCCAAGATGAGTCAACACCAGTTACAACTTATGTTGACACCAAGTCAAGGCCGAATGAGCACATTGAGTCGACACCAATGCACGCTTAAGTCAACACTTCAGCACCTTGACATGAATCAACTTGTGTCGACACCAACACGCACATGAGTCGACCCCAAGTAAGCCTTCGAACTCTGGGTTTTAGTGTCAACTCTAGAGATGAAATGAGTCAACATGTAGACACCATCCGGGAAACTCAAAGTGTGTCGACACCAATGAAGCAATGTGTTGACACCAAGACTTCAAATGATCCCCTAGACACTCAACCAAATGTGTTGACACCAACGAGCAAATAAGTTGACATAAAGGCACCCTTTGAAAACAAGCAGTTTGGGTCGACACCAAAATTTCAGTAGCCAAAGTCAAACTGCCTGAGTCAACACCAAAGTAAAGGAGTGTTGACACCAAAATTTCAGTAGCTAAAGTTTCATGGTTGATCGACACCAAAGACGACTAGTGTCGACACCAAATTTCCAGTCGCTAAAGTCTCTCATATGAGTCGACACCAA
Organism: Heliamphora pulchella; assembly: GCA_032270985.1. NCBI lineage: Eukaryota > Viridiplantae > Streptophyta > Magnoliopsida > Ericales > Sarraceniaceae > Heliamphora > Heliamphora pulchella. Next base: position 13,128 of record JAULJZ010208945.1, on the reverse strand, counting down.
CGAAGACATGAGTCGACACCATGAGCAGACAATGAAACCTTAAGTCGACAACGACTCTGATATGCATCGACACCAAGGTCCCAGCTAAAAAACTAAAGTAATGAAAAGTTTGACACCATATGTACCATACGTCGACACCTCAGTGTGGGTGCGGGTATGTTTGTGGGGAGGAACGATGCACTAGATATCTATTATTTTTAAAAAAATGCTCTTTTCTTCTTAAAACAAGAGAATCCAAGATATTTAAGCACGTTTTTAAGAAAAATGGAGTTGCCACTTGATTTTTGAGAAAAACCAAGAAAAACAAAAAAGAAGGCTGCAGGTCTTTTGAAAATGGAACCAAAGAAAAAGAGAGCTCGGGGGGCTAAGGTACGAAAAGAAAATGTGTTAGGCACCTTTTTCGCCTAACCATGAGGTTGGCCTCTACTTTGTCAATATTGGTTCTTATTGTAAACTTTTTAAAGGTAGCATATACAGAATGGAAGGTTGAAGAGAGTTCAAAAAAAGTAAACAAAGAAGAAAAAACCTTAATTGCGGTCCTAAGGATCATACAACTTGGTTATCATTTCTAGACATGCCATATGTATAGTTTGAGCAAAGCAAAGCAAAAAACATGCGATGAAAAGCTAAACGAAGCAAGAAAAGCCTAAGGGACATGCAACAATGTTTCTGTCTCTAATCATGCTATATACAAGTTGTATAGAAAGTACAAAAAAGATTTAGGCATTATTTTTAAGCTACTAGACATGCAGAAAGCTCACGACCGTGGCAACACGTGTTGCGGCTGAGATAAAATAAGTCATAAAACCCACGACCATGACAAATATAAGGTTACCATGAGAAACCAAGATGCGAGATGTTAAGGCCGTGGCAACCAAAGGTTGTGGCCAGGGTATTTTTGATGTCCAGAGTGGTTATTCAACGTGCAAAATCCAAAATAAACTCAAGTGAATGGGATATCCAGGGAGAGACCATAGCCCAATTTGTCAAGGCTAGATCTACCATCCTTCATCCCTTATCGAAACACTATATGTAAAAACAGAGCATCCAAAACTTTAGAACATTTAATAAAAGGTCTAAAACATGATTTTAATACTACTGGTACACACAAAAAGCTCACAGCCATAGCAACACATGTTGTGACCGTGACAAAATAAGTCACAAAACCCACAGCCGTGACAAATGTGATGTGGCTACAAGAAAGAGAGCTGCAAAATGTGATGGCTGTGACAACCAAAGGTTGCGGCTAGGGTATTTTTAATGACTATAAAGGCATCCAAGATCCAAACGGAACTTAAATGAATGAGATGCTCAGAGCATAGACCATAGCCCACTTTGTCAACGTTAGATCTATCTTCTTCCATCCCTTATGGCCCCATTACTTTAAAAACCAAAGAAAAGGTACAAAATATCGAAATAGATAACAGGAAGCTTAAAACACATTTTTCATGTCATTGATCCCATAAAAACATTGCGACTGTATTGAAAATGGTAACAAAAGATGCGGCCAAGAGGATATAAATGGCGGCCGTGATTTTAGGTTCAATAAAACTTACGGCTGTAACATTAAAAGGTCGCGGCCATCAAGTTTCTTGAAACTACAAAGAGTTTATCATGTGTCTAGTGTGCTAATGAACATGGGAACGAATGGAAATTTATTGCTATATACAAAAGAGAAGACTATAGAGTCACTGCTTGATGAAGAAAACTTGTATAAACATGCGTTGATCAAAATGAATATAAATGAAATGATAAAAACCAATAGAAACCTTTACTGTGATACCCCCGAGAGAGAGGAAATAGGGGTTGAAGAAATATCGCGGGATCCTAAGGTTACCTCGTATGGATATCTGCCTCGAATGCCTCATCGGATGTGGGAATCGAATACAGCCAAGCCAAACGTGCTCCAAGGCCTTACCGGTGCAAGCAAAATCACGAACTAGGCTTTGGAGTGTATAGTATGAATATCAAAATATCGGGTGGGGATTGATTTTGGTAGAGCATGGGCATCCAGGTTGTTCTCCCCCTGATTTATGTGCAAATGAACGCCTATTTATAGGCAAGGTGGGAGCCCAGATGTCCTCTTGAATGTTGTCATCTATCCAAAAAGGTGTCAAAGTGGCAGCCGCGACCTTTATACTTTTGTACAGTGCTGGTCGTGGCCTTTGTTCATATTGATAGCGACAGCCGTGACTTTCAAAAGTCGCGGCTAGGTTTAGGGTTTTTGAAAGGTGGCGGCCGTGAGAATCAAAGCTAACAGCATGCTCTAGGGTCACAAAAAAGGTTGCGGCCATGAGCGTAAGGACACGACTTGCTCTAGGGCTTTAAAAAAGGTAGTGGCCGTGAGGATATGGATGTTGTGGTCAAGAGGTTTTTGGTAGTTTCTTGGATTTTGAACCGAATTCTTGACTTTCTTTCTTGGGAGTATCCTTGAGCATAATTTCCATATTCTCGTCATTGGGAAGCATTTGAGACAGGTGCCTAAGATTTAGCTTGGTTAAATTGGGGTGTCTACAGTTTTTCTTTTTTGACAGTGCTTCTAACAATCACGTGCAAGTAAATGTCAAACTCCAGAGACAAACCGATTGAACAAGTTACTAATCTCAGGCGCAAACAAAACATATAGAAAAGCGTGGTCGAACCTAAATTTTTATCTAGCTTCCTACGTACCCCTATTGCAGGGGACCAGATCGGTCATAGTTCATGAAGCAATACATATGACGTAAATAGGCTAATCATGATGCATTGTAGATACGATACGATGTAAACGAGTATGATGTAAACATACAGACATTTAAGGTCGTAACGTGGGCCGGAGAATAACCATGGATTATTTTTAGGTCATGAATAGGATCGAGGAGGTAAAAAGGAGCATTTTAAGGTCATACGAGGACCAATAAGTCAGTTTAAGGTCATGACAAGGACCAATCATTTTAGGGACAATTTTTAGGTCATGTAAAGACTAAAGAGTCAGTTTAAGATCCTGAGGAGGACCAGAGGTTCAAAGAAACATTTTAAGGTCATGCGAGGACCGAAAAGTCTGTTTAAGGTCATGAGAATGACTAATCGGGCAAATATCAATTTTATGTCATGAAAGACCGACTAGTCAATTTTAAGTCTTGAGGAGGACCAATGAGTTATTTTAAGGTTATGAAGAGGAATGATCGGGAAAATATCAGTTTTAGGTCGTGAAAAGGACCTGCTAGTGCGTTTCAGGTCATGAGGAGGACCGATGAGTCAGTTTTAGGTCGTGAAAAAGACCGATGAGTTAGTCTTAGATCATGAGGAGGACCAGGGAGGCAAATTTCAGTTTTAGGTCGTGAAGGGATCGACTAATCAATTTTAGGTCATGTGGAGGACAGACAAGTCAATTTTAGGTCATGAGGAAGATCGACAAGTCAGTTTTAGGTCATAAAGAGGACCGATGAGGCAAATATCAATTTTAGGTCGTGAAGGGACCTGCTAGTCAATTTTAGGTTATAAGGAGGACAGGTGAGTCAGTTTTAAGTCATGGGAGGACCAGGAAGGTAAATATCAGTTTTAGGTCATGAAGGGACCGACTAGTCAGTTTAAGATCATGAGGAGGACTGACATGTCAGTTTTAAGGTCTTGAGAAGGACCGATCATTTTAGGAGCAATGTTTAGGCCGTGCAAAAATTGAGGAGCCAGTTTAAAGTCATGAGGAGGACTGGAGGTTCAAAGGGGCATTTTAAGGTCATGCGAGGACCGATAAATCAGTTTAAGGTCATGAGAAGAACCAAAGGGACAAATATCAGTTTTTGGTCGTGAAGGGACCAACTAGTCAGTTTAAGGCCATGAGTCAATTTTAAGTTATGAGGAGAACTGATAGGAAAAATATTAGTTTTAGGTTGTGAAGGGACCGACTAGTCAGTTAAGGTCATAAGGAGGACTGACAAGTCAGTTTTAGGTCATGAAGATGACTGACAAGGCAAATATTATTTTTAGGTCGTAAAGGGATCGACTAGTCAGTTTAAGGTCATGGGGAGGACCGACAAGTTAGTTTTAGGTCATGAGGAGGATTGACGAGGCAAATATTAGCTTTAGGTCGTGAAAGGACCGACTAGTTAGTTTAAGGTCATGAGAAGGACCGATCATTTTGAGGGGCATAAAAGAAGAGTTTTGGCTAACCGAACTAAAACAAGGGTTGCATATGCTCGAAGGTTAATATTTATAAAAAGGGAGAATTAAAACATAGTGACCGTGACTTTTAGAAGTGGCGGCCTGAACTATTAACCCTAGGATATTGGCGGCTTGTACATTCAAAAGCGGTGGCCGTGTGAAACCTTTGGGAAAGGTTACGGCCGTGGGAAACAAAAGCAGCGACTTGGGTTCGGATGTTGTGGCCATCACTTTTAAAGGAAATAAATCTCGCGACCGTGAGGTTTATAATAGTGCAAGAGTCTGAGGGAGTTCGAAAAAAACTCATTTGTGCGAACTTTGAAAACTCTGTTTCTCTCCCAACTCTCTCGGTTCCTCTCAACTCTCTCCTCTCTCACGATCCTTTCTCTCTTTCGTAGCTTTCACTCTCTCTCTCTATCTCTCTCTCTCAAAGCTTTCGGCCTTCGGAGATGTTTCTTCTTTCCATTCTCTCTTTGGTTTTCTCGGCAATGGCAGAAGTGCACCATGGATTTATCGAAGACGATACAGGTGGCACGAGTGGTAGCGGCGACAGTGTGGGAGCTGATGGCGGTGAGGGTGGTGGCGCCGTGGCTGGAGGTGGCGAGGGTGGTGGCCATGATAAGTTATTGGAAGGAGGTGGCATGCCGAGCATGCTGGGGTACTTTGATCGGCCACTTACTTCTCACTCCACCACCATTTACGGCAACCAGTCATGAAGCAGTTTACTATTTTGGACGTGGCCGCAGAGCGTGAGGTTCTCCTCTGCCGTCACGAGGATCACCTTTCTGCCAGGAACCTCGAGGTATGCCAAAAAATTTGAACTCTTTACTTGTTTTGTTGATTGAAGGTTTACTTGGATGTTGAATTTTGATTACTTTTGAATCTTTGAACCTTGTTTGATATTGAATTGAATTGGAGCGAGCTTTGAACTTGAATTAAATATTGAATTGTATCGTATATTTGAGTTGAATTGAATTGGATGGATGCTTGGGATTGAAATTGGATTAGAGTTGAATTAAGCCTTAAATTGAATTGAAACTTGAACTTGAATCAATCTAAACTTTGGATTTGAGATTTAGCTTGAGACTTTGGACTTAATTTGGTTAGACCTTGAGTCGAATTGGAAAAGGATTTTTGAATTTGGATTGGGAGCGGAACTTCGAACCTTGGGCTAAAACAAACTTTAGATTGGATGAAACAAAACATGGATAATAAAACTTGAATTTTGGACTAAACAAGCTTTTGAACTCGAATTTGGATAAACTCTAAATTCAGATTGAACAAGCCCTAAGAAAAGAGAGGACTTCAGATTAAGACATCGAACTTTGGTTGAAAAATGGACTTTTGAATTGAATTTTGAGCTTTGGCATTTGAGCTTTAGATTGGGGTTGAAAATGAATTTTTGGGATTTGATTGAGGTTGAAAACGAACTTTTGGTGTTGGATTGAGGGTTTAAAATGGAAATTAGATTGAAACGGACCATGTTTTGAAAACGGGGCTGATTTGAATGGCATTTTGAGAAAGAAGTTATGTTAAAATTTGGATATGCACCTGTTTGAGCCATATTGAGAATCGATTGATGAATCTGGTTGAATTGAAATTTTGAGTTTTGAGTGAAACACGTTTTGGACATGAATCGACTTTGAAACGAAACTATGTGGGTTTGATATGCATTTGAGTTAAAACTTAGTTTGATGTGTGAGTTTCGATGAACTTTGAGAGTTTTGAATTTTGTTCTGAAGTGGGTTTTGATGAATTTAGGGTAAGTAGAACTGGTTAGATTTTGTGTTGGAGCAGGTTAGGCTATGATTTGAATTGAATTAGATTCGAGTGGAATTGAATTTAATTTGAAATTTCGAATTGGATTCTAATGTTTGAATTGAGCCCTTCACGAATTGGATAAGAAGAAAAATGGGGGAAAGAGTTTTGAATTTTGGGATTTTAAAATAAAATTGAAATTGAGTTTTGATGCCTAAATTTAAAAGAAAGAAAGAATTTTGAGTTGAGTTATCTTCTCTTGAGAGCTAAACCTTGGATTTGTACGAAGTTGAGTTTTTCTTCAAAGATAGAAATTTGAATTTTGAGGGAAGTCATTGATTGTTTTGGGATCTGTTTGGTGGTTTTGTCATCTTGATTATTGTTTGTTAGTGAATTGTTCTGTTTCAGCTATCTTGTTACGCATTTTTATTTCAATCTCGCCATTGTTCCTGTTATTGTTTCCATTTACTAATTCGTTTGTTTTTTTTTTCGTTTCAGTCGAAGTTTTGTATTCGATGTTTTGGTGGCTCCTTTGACGTGTTAAAGTGGTACATGGCCCAACCTCCTCGTTGCCGGGAGATTATCGACTGGGTGAGCTTCAGTGGCTTCATCACTATGCTAGAGGGAACCAGCAATGATCGGGTCACTCTTACTGCTCTGATTGAGAGATGGTGGGACACCACCAACACTTTCCATCTGCCCACATTCGAGGTTACCTTTACTTCTCTCGACTTTTCTCTTATTACTAAGATTTGGGTGGGCGGTGACCCGATCCCATTTGATCCTGATATCTGCAGGAGGCTTACGGCTCTCACTCATTTTCCTGGTCACTTGTCCCCGTCCATCGACAAGGGGAGCATACGGTACACCTGGCTGAAGAAGATATTTCGTTATTTTGTCTACACAGAGGCCCACCATTTTGAGTGGGTGGCACTTGCCTTTCTTCTCTATATATTCAGGATAGCCTTATTCCCAAACTTAGAGAACAAGGTGCACCTCCATTACCTTCCTACCATGACGGTGGTGGACCAGATTGACGCGTACGACTAGGGGGAGCCACCTTGGCTACCTTTTATAGATACATGAGTGCTGCCACATAGACCTTTGATCTGAGCACAAGCAGTTACTGGCATATCTGGGAGGTATATCTCTATTCTCTTCCCCTGCTTTCCGTTCTCATTTCCATATCTGCATATCTATTTCAACTGTACTGATGCTTTCCTTGATCTTTTGCAGCTCTTGACCAATGAGTTCTAGGGTATGCGCCAGTCGGTGAACTTTTACGATGACCCCCTTGTGATCCCCTGGGCACTCCAATATGCCAGATGGTATCGGGGTACAAAGCCTGGCAGGAAGGACCTTGGCGACGACCGCTTATTTCTAGACATCCTCACTCCCGACCATGTACATCCTTTATGTTCGTGTTTATTCCCACCTTCTCATTTCTTGTATTTACTGTTTGCTGACATGTTTTCTCACTTTTTAGGTTCGTTGGGATATCTGGGTCAGCATGGAGGAGCGAGTCGGGGCTAATCTGATACAGAGCCGAGAGGTTACCCGGACTCGTGTCTTACTGGAGTGACCATTCTACAGAGAAGGGTACCTCGGTGAGCGTGTTGTTCGGCAGTCCTTGGGGTATAACAACTTTCGTATCCTGGGGACACCTCCGACCTGGATGCGACAGACTGATTCCCTCCGTACGGCCAAGATTATTTGTCCTATGATGGGTATCAACATTGCTATGCTGATTAAGGGTGAGGATCGTGACTATATGGTCTTTGCCTGAGAGAGCCTGATGCTCGCTATGGGCGCCCGCGCTGCTATACGGGGTCTTCTTCCTACTGCCCCCAGGTCCTACCCACCCTGGGTTGTCTTGGACAGTGGACACCTTTGTGGACAGAAATCTTCATCAGATCTAGATCCCTGAGCCGGCGACCTAGGAGATTCTTTTTCCCTTGGTGTAGGGCATGCATATCATCTTTCCCTTCCTTATTTGCTTTTCATACTATTTTTCGTATTTCTTCTCATATCTAACTATACTGATTCTCATATCTGGTTGTACTGATTCTTATATCTACTAATGTGGTTCCTTTTCTTGACAGATGCTTCGGGAGTGGTGCGATCATTGCCTCCATCTCATTTTTGTCCTGAGGCTACTAGTCTGCCACTAGGACAGCGCTTTTCGAGCTCAGCGCATAGAGCCTCCTGCTCCCTGGGGTACTCCTACTACGGTACTTTCTTTATTATTCTCTGTTTCACTTTTTTGCACTTCCCATTTTATACTGTTCATATATACTGCTTTCTAATGCAGCCTATCTTTCTTTCAACGTGGTCGGGGTAGGGGCTCGAGGACTTGCGAAGCTCATGTGCCGCCGATTGCACCAATTGTTTCTGCTATACCTTCCATTGGGACATCTACATCTGCTTCTACTACTACTACTGCTTCTTCATCTTGTGCCCAAGATTCCATTACTGTGCAGACTGCTACCAGCTCAAAGGAGGCGGTAGAGGAGACTGGGTCATCGTTTGGGGAGTCATCCCAGATGGGCTACGTAGTCAGGAGAAAGAGGACCTGACGAGAGTGACTTACCTACTACTGCTCTGCTGCTGACTTACTTCTCTTTTTTCTTTTACCCTACTGTAGATAGAGGCCTGCGTGCCTATTCATGCTTGGGCCTACGTGCCCATCAACATACATTCTGATACTTTATTCTATTATACCACACCAATACATTGCTCTTGACATACTGTTTTGACACACACACACCAATACGCTGTTCTCGATACACTACTTATGATTGAGGGGGTCCTCATGCCTCTGTTTTACTTTTAGCCTGTGTGCCTCGATACACATACCACATATACACACTACTTTGTTACTTATGATGGATAGGGCATTCCTGCCCTTTGGTTTACATTTTGATTATCATGGATGCTTGCAGTTCTCATTGTTGTCACAAAAATCACATTTGATTGATTAAACCTTTGTTATGCATGATGTATGCCTTGTGAGTTGAGAATTGCCATATAAAATTGTTTTCATGTTGTGAGTTGCTAACAAGTTCGTAACAACAATTTGGGGCATGTTGACAAAATGGGGGTAAGCTGTCAAAATTTTTACATAAAAAAAGTTGCAGCCGTGTGAAATGAATTCGCGGCCGTGGGTTTTGAATGTGGCGGCTTAAACTTTTGTGGAGAAAAGTTGGTGGCCTGGATTTTGGGATGTCACAGCCGTGAGTTTTAGGGAGACAAGTTGGTGGTCGTGGCTTGTGAGGATGACGACCATGGGAAAAAGGTGGCAGCTGTGACAAAGTTTTTTAGCGCGAAACTTAGAGCAGATTCTGTGGTTCCCTCCATTTTTGGTTCTATAAAAGGGGCAACTGTTCCAAACCCTACTATTCTGAATATTCTGCATTTTTTCTTGCCCTCTCCATGATCCACTCCTATAACAACTTTCTTTCAGCTTGGATGGGTAACTTCTCTCCGGTCGAGTGCAAAGACTTTCTCAACTTTGGCCTAGATGCACTGTTCTCCTTGCGAACTATGAAGGTCGATTGGCATCTTCTGCGAGGGGCAGCCAAGCTATGGGACCCCAACGTGCATGTGTTCTGCTTTGGGTACTAGAAGCTGTGTTCGATGGTGGAGGACTTTTCCTCCATCCTTGAGATTTCAGCACGAGAGGAGATCATAGTTCCCACTCCTTGCTCAAGTCTTAGGGATCGGTTGATGCAGTCTGCAACTATTCCAAATGTGAGTCCTCACTCATTACTTCTTTGATGTGGCACGGATCATAGACCGCTTCGGGCTTCGAGGATCTCTTGGTGATTTCTCTTTCAGCTTCAGCGTCGCTATGCCCTTTGCATCTGTCTTCTGGCTTGTTTCCTACTGGGGCCTTCCGATGGGCGAGCTACTTCTTCTTTGGTGGACATGGTTTACCATAACTACGAGGGTTGGGACCATGTTCCATTGGTCCTTGCGGAGACGCTTCTTGGCCTTGATGCAGTCCATACCGAGGGTGCCACTTATTTTGCTAGTAGTGCTCTCCTGTTGCAGGTGGTTCACTCAGCTCTCCTTTTTTTTGTTTTTCTTCTCAATTTTTTTGCTCAGCTCTTCTTTTTCTATTTTTCTTTCTATTTTCTCGCTCAACTCTCATTTTTTTTGTTTCTCTCTACTTTTCTGCTTAGCTCTCTTTTTCCTTGATTCTCTCAAGTTTGGCTGATGAAGATGGTGAACTTGATGGAAAAGCCTGTATTTGATAGCTACAGTGTGAAGTCCTTCATCCATCGTCAGGTTTATCGCCTTTGCTCAACTAAAGCTGCTTGGAAGGACTATTTGAGTTCTCTAACCAGGGAGGACATCTCCTAGCTATGCCCCTGGCTAAAGATATTTTTCATGACTACTGCCACTGTGGGTTACTCGGGGGTTCTGTTGGATGGCTTGAAGCTGGTCACTTTCCATCATCTATATTGCATTCTCCGTCAGTTTAGATATACTCAGGTAAGACCTAATACTGTCGTGAGTCATCTACACAGCTCCGCACATCGAGCCCCTTTCTTGGGTCAGTATCAACGGGTCTGGTCTTCTCGACTGAGGATGCCGGTCAGTAGAGAGTTTAACAGCAAGCTTTTTGAGGTTTACGAGGCTTGGCTTGGGACAGAGATAGAGCGCAGTGCGAGACAAGGAGGAGATGCAAAGAGGAGAAGGACTTGGCTCTTCTTCGCTGCATTTCGATATTCTGTTCGTTTCTTTTAGCTTTTAGGGTGAGAACTTGCGAGCCTCTCTTGGTTTGGAATTAAAGACTAAGTTAGTAAAAACTCTCATTTAAAGTTTCTCCACTTTTAGTTCTAGTGATCTTCAAGACTGTTCTTTCAGATTTTTACTATTGTAATTATAACCAATTTATTAGAAAAACTTAAAGTAAGTTTTTACATTGATCAACTGCTTGGACAAGGTTACGGAAGGGGAATTTCAATCAAAGGTTTAGGCTGAACTTCTGATAGAAGATGTTTACATATCCTAAAGAAAGGGAATCAGGCCATAACGTAGTTTGAGGCTTGGGTTACACTCGGGTATTGACACTCTTCTTTTGTGAGCTATCTCTTAGGGGTAGAACTTTTTGAGCTAGTCTGAGTTGATGGGTGTGGAGAAAACATTCCCGTCTAAATCCATAAGGATAGTAGTGCCTTCTGACATCAAGGTCTTGATGAGATAAGATCCAGCCCTTTTAGGTTTAAACTTGCCCCTTAGATCAAAGATCGGAGCTCTGAACTCTTTAAGGACCAAGTCACCTTCCTTCCAATTTCGAGACTTAACCTTCTTGTTGAACGCCCATGCTATTCTCCTCTAATACCCTTTGATGTGAAACAATGCCCTAAATCTTCTTTCATCAAACATGAGCAGTTCTTCAAATCTATTTCTCTGCCACTCTGATTTAGGGATACTGCTTACAGCCATTATTCTTAAAGACGAAATCTCCAGCTCAATGGGAAAAACTGCTTCCATCTTATAAACCAAAGCATATAGTGTCGCTTCGGTGGAGGTCCTGATCGATGTTCGATATCCCCAAAGTGCAAATGGAAACTTTTTTTGGCCAATCCTTACTTCCCTCTATCGTCTTTTATAGAAACTTTTTCACGTTCTTGTTAGCGGCTTCCATGACTCCATTGGTTTGTGGCCTATACAGAGAAGACTTTTGGCTAATAATTCAATATTCCTCCAAAAGATCTAAAACTTCGTCTTGAAAATGAGAACCATTGTCAGAAATAATCTCGTGTAGAACCTGTATCGACAGATACGATTCTCCTTGATGAACTTGGCTACTTGAGAGGCCGTCATTTTATAACAGAGTAGGAGGTGGCCTCGATCCACTTTGTGAAATAGTCAATTGCCACGAGAATAAACTCATGCCCATTCGATCCCTTGGGTGTGATTTTTCCTATCATGTCAATTCCCTAAACTGAGAATGGCCAAGGTGACGTCATTTTATAAAGCTAAGATGGTGGCACATGCATGAGGTTCGCGTGAACTTGGCATTTTCAGCATCACTAAACAAACTGGTGATATTCTGTATCCATTGTCATCCAAAAGTATCCTTGGCTCAGGATCTTTTTAGCTAGCATCATTCCATTTGTACGAGGCTGACAAACTCCTCTGTGAACCTCTTTCATCAACTCGTGTCTCTCTTCTATGTTAACATAAAGCTTATTAACTCCCAAATATCCTCTTTTGTACAGTTTTCCTCCACAGATCATAAACTGTGCAGTAAGTCTCCTAATAGCTCTTTGATCCTTCTTACTAGCTCGACTAGGATACTCTCTTTTCTCAATGAAGTTCCAAATTTCATGGTATCAGGGTAGTCCATCGTTGACTTCTCGAAAAGTAGAAATCTCATTAATTACGAGTGTATTTCTTTGCTGAATTTTTAAGGGTCTCATCCTTACTCGGGGCGGTATGTCTATCATTGATGCCAAAGTAGCCAAGGCATCAGCGAATTATTCTACAACCTTGGGACGCGAGTGAATATCACACTTTCAAAGCTGGGGATTATCATTTCGAGCTCTCGGTGATACTGGATCAACCTCTCCTCTTTAACCTTCCATTCTCCTTTTGCTTGGGAGAGGACCAAAGTTGAGTCCCCTATAACTTTCAGCTTTCTTGCCCCAAGTTCCAAGGCTACATCCAATCTGGCTAGACAAGCTTCGTATTCGGCTTGATTATTAGTTGTTATGGTTGGTGTACTAAAAATCATATTTTTTATATTTAATTTTAATAAAATTAATTTTTCTATTTTATGAGAATCTTTATGAGCAATGTATGCATATTATTTCTTTGATATGCATAGATGTCCGATATTCTGTATAGTATTTAATCTGGTGTGTAGAGTACGGCTTACACACAAAAGATCAGATTTTAAGTTCTTGCAGAATTTAAGTTTTATATTCACAGTTTAGATAAAAATGGAAATACCATCGGTATGACTGTAACACAGAGTTTTAGTAGGCCTGTCTTGCTTACAGGGAACAGATAATGGCGTCGTCTATTATTCTGACTCTCTGTGCTAGTACACTTTATGTGTATTAAACGGGACATTTAGGATAATTAATTTTATACTGACTATATAAATTAATTCACACCTCAAGGTTATTATGAATAATGCTTATACTCTTAATCCTGAAATAATTATTGATTTGCATATATTTAATATTCGTTGTTTTGATTCATTAGAGGGTG
>JAULJZ010208925.1:0-18830 GCA_032270985.1 Heliamphora pulchella | reverse complement strand
CTACTGACTATATAAATTAATTCACACCCCAAGGTTATTATGAATAGTGCTTATCCTCTTAATCCTGAAATAATTATCGATTGGCATATATTTATTATTCGTTGTTTTGATTCATTAGAGAGTGCGATCTTATATTGGTCTATATTTCCGGTGAGTTGGATAGCGGTATTATTTATATGGTAAATATTAATTATTAACAGAATTCACGTCTTGAAAATTTAGAATTGACGATACCCCCTTAAGGATACTTATAAGTTTTGACCGGGCCAAACCCTGCAGGTAGATTTAATTATTCGGCGGTCAAGTATGTTAAGCGGAAGGGTTTAAGAAATGTCAAGATACCGATTAAATTAAATTATCAGTAATTAAATTTAATTGGCGGGTATCGAGAATTTTAACGTGGGGAGAAATGATAAGCATTTAATTACAGGAGCACAATGCAAGAAAGTCTTGAAATTATAGATCAGAGTGCAATTATAGTTCTTTAGTGGTGTGAACTGTAATTCAATATTTTATGAAAATTGCAAAAATCACTGTTGGTTTTTCATAATTGCTGATACCGCTATGTGTCTTTCTTTAATTGTAGAAATAGCTGGTAGATATCTGTGTTCCACTGGAAGTCTAACTCATAATTACGCCACAGGTCCTTGTTGTAGCTCTATATATACGTGGGTAGACTGAACTAGTTTCAGATGATGATTTTATCTCATTATTATGATATTATTTTTGTCTCTTAAGACTTAAATATATCAGGATTCTGCCGGTATGAGCTCTCGGAGGATCATAGCCCACACTACGTTCAAGGATCGAGTAAGGGAATACATTAGAAGATCTGATAGGAGCTTCAACTCGAAATCAAATCGTAGTTGAAGATTAGATCATCAAAAGGTATTCTTCTAAATTAACTTCGGTTGCAAGGGTTTATTTTTTATCGTTTGACGTCAAAATTTTTATCTGGAGTCCGTTTCGGCGTTTGCCCGTCCAGTTAATTTTTTACTAAAAATTGTTTTCAAAAACAATGATCTTGACAGTATTACCTCCAACAATAACGACCCGTGTGAAGACCCAGCCCAAACCCTAGTGTTAGTGCGATGTAATTCATGAGACCATTAGTGATGGATAGTCCACAAGACCATAGAACACAGAAGAAGTTCATAACGCAAACTCGAATCGAAAACCCTAAATTCGGCCCGAAAATCCTAAAAAGGTCCAAAACTCAGGAAATAAAATTTTAGCACCTGGAGAGTCTCCTAACATTCTAAATGAAGTAAATATCATGAAATAATGAATTAAAAATAAAAAATCCTCATAAATAAGGTAAAATGACCGTTTTGCTCCTAATACAGCAAAAAGTTCTAAAAATTTAAATTTTGACACATGGATACCTTAAATCAAATATTTAAGTACAATTAAGTAGCAAAGGACAAAATAACATCAAAAAATGACAAAAATTCCCCTTAGTGGCCAACCACCTTGGGAAGAGTGCAAAAAAGTGACTTTTTGCTTTCTTTTTAGCTTAAAATGATGATAAATGTATTAAATTAAGTATTATGATACTCCAATACTTGTTGAACAAGTAATATACATAATAATATAGTGTTATAGATCAACAAAAGCAAACAAATCATTACTGAAAGTTCATACACAACAAAATAAGTTAAATAGTCACATATTGCCAAAATAGCTTAATTTGACTTAAAAGACTATATCTATTTAATCAATTGCTATGGAAACTATGATAATACATGAAAATACTATATTTCTCATAAACATACTAATATAATAGGTTTCAGTAGAAAAAGACACCAAAATACATTAAAATTAATTTTTAATGCATTTTCTTGCACAAAAGGGCACAAAAATCAAGAAAAATCCTTTGATTGATGGAAGATCAAATTTTTGTTTTCCCAAACTAGCCCTAGCTATATTTAGCTTCCCCAAATCTGATTTTGTTCCCTCAAAACCATCACCATGTCAACTCAACCCATGTGAAGTGGAAGAGAAAAAGGAGAAGAAAGTACCCTTAATTAAATTTGTGTTACCTCCATGTTTCCTAGCCCTATGCCTATATAAACTAAGCCTAAACACCTCTTCTAACCTTCATATTTTCGTGCAAATAGAGATAGAAAGACTTGGTTGAGTGTTCTATAAGTTTGAGGGAGAAAAAGAATGAGAAAGAAGGAAGAAGGGAGCTAAGAATTAAGAGGTGTTTTGTTTTAAAGTTAAGTCCTTCCATACCACCATCCCTTGAGCCCTCAAGCAAGTAAATAAACCTCTAAACCTTGTATCTAAGATCCCTCAAAGTATCCTCCAGCACATCCCTTTAAACACTCCATGAACCAAAAACCAAAATCAAACCGAAAAGGCGTCGTAGTTAGAAATTAGAGGCTGTTTTGTTTATGAATGATATGAGATATTGTTGTGTGTTATTATTCTTGAGTTTGATGACTTCTAAGTATGCTGGAGCCTTGATATTAAAGTCTAAAACACAAGCATGCAAAGAAATGGAACAAAAACTTGACATGACATAAGTAGAAGACTTGAACCCTAAGAGGCTTAATTTTTGAGAAGTTTGATGTTTCAGCCCTGAGATTTGAAATACCATAACTCAATATAAAAAATTGATCTAAGCATGTTATTTATGTTCAGATTTAGATTTTTGTGTTATCTTTCGTCCAAAGTTGGTTTCAACTCATATTCATAACTAGAACTAAAGATATTGCAATTTTACCAAAGTGTGCCATTATTTGACCAGTCATCACTACCGACTTGGAAACCCTATTTTAAAATGAGATATGAACTTTTTTCAAAACATGAAATCTGTTGATAACATGTATATCTATCTACCCACTTAAAATGAAAACAAATTATTGAGTTTTGATAGGTCAAAACTCCTTTCCAAATCTCTGTCGAGTTTCAGCCTCCAAGGAACATTCTGTTACATATTGTTATATAGCTCAAAACCCCTATATTTAGTGACCTATTCCAAACGTAGTCTACATGAACATTATAGATAACATATTGAAGTACTCTCTTCCCAAAAATCAGACCTTAAAGCCTTGGGATGATATCCCAGAATGGTTTCAAACCCTCTATCCAAAACCAGCTTTGCTGAGTTTTGGCGGCTGACATAACCTACTTTTTAAAATGGCCAAATATTCTAACTTGTTTCAAACAACTATCCTTAGATCTAAACATGAAACTTGTAGGGAACTTGTTAAGGTAGAACATACTGGAAAATGGGCTCATTTGGACTTGAAATGATACCCCCAAAACAGAAACCAGCAGAAGCATAATTTTGAAAAAATCTTGGAAAAGTGCTGAACCGTTTTTACTTAATATGAATTGTTCACCCATTTGCCTTAGGTTTTGGACTAGGTGTTAAATATTAGAGTTGTAGAAAATATTTTTATCTAAATGGTGTATAAAAATCATAATTTGATTTCATGTCTAGATACCCCAAAACCTTGTCAGCCCTTTTAATTTAGTACTTAACTTTTGGTCTTAAAATTTGTTAAGTGTATGTTTGAGTACCCTTCACTATAAGACCTTAGTTTTTGTACAATGATCAATGTGAATTAGTTGATTAGTATTTTAAGTGAATGTATGATGATTTAGAACTCATGTTATCATATTTGAATCATATCTTGAGAATTGTAGCTCATGCTTCACATACGTGTACTTTATGCTTTGCGCCTTATACCATGAATCTTGCCATGCTAGTTGATGCCATGCTATAGATGCTTGTATTTGAGATTCATACCATACATCATGAACATTGTCATTTGCATCCTAGCATGTTGGAGTCCATCTATGCAAACCGTTGTTGGGATGGACTGTGTTGAGATTATTCTTCTTGGTTCTAAATCTAGGGTATCCCTGGTTGCCATTTTTAAAAATATTTTGGCTTGTACACCCTAGGTGCATCCTCGGTGTTATAAATTTGGTTTATACACCCTGGGTGCGTCCCCGGTGTTTGAAATGATTTATGGAGATTGTTGGGCACCATGGGTTCGTCGCTAGCATTCTGGTTTTGATGATTTAAACTTTGGGTTGACGCTAAACGAGCATCCTAGTTCTTAAGGTGGGGATTGTTGGCCTAGATAAGGGTGGCTGATAATCGGTTAGCTCGCCCCCACGTTGTTTCCATTGAGTAAAATAGCTGTGGCATGATGCCTGACGATGCATTTACTATTCGCAACAAGGCAAGGATAGGTTTAGTGATCAAATTCCCTTCAAGTCTACGCTGGAAATTTTTGGTGTGGAATCCCTATTATAATCTGGGTGCATGTTGGGATGGACATCTGCATTTCATATGCATATTTATTGACTTATCGGCATCATGTCATTAATTGTCTGTCTCCTTGACTATAAACTGTATTGGGTGTTATATGGTGTGTTGTGGTAAATTTTGTGCCGTGAAATTAGTTAGAAGGTTTGAGTGTTTTGCTTCTGAATCTTGGCTCATGGCATTCGTGCCACAGGTGAGGAGGAGTTCTTTGAGGAGATCATCCCTGAGAGGGAAGAAGAGTTGGAAGGACAAGGTGAATTTCAAGAGCACATGGATCCAACTGATGCATTCTAAGGAATCACGATCTCTACTTTTGTTCTTACATACAGTTTTTCCCATGCTTAGCGATTTTTAAATTTTTTCGGTGAAATTGTAATAATTATGTACTTTTGAACGGTTCAGAACTCTTTTATGATATAATTAATGTATGTAAATATAAATAAATAGTTAGAATATCTTTTTATTTATATTTATGTATGTCCCGACGTGCCCAGAGGACGGGACATCACAGTTGGTATCAGAGCTCAAGTTTAGTGAACCTTTAGGCCTTGGGTTATGAGAGACTACGAGTTCTGTAGTGTAGAAGCTCTGTAGAGTGTCTATATTATTAAATTATCACTTATAATTTTAAAAACATAAAATCCATACCTTAAGTTTCTCCTCCTAATCGTCTCTCATCTTAGGATGGCGTCCGACACAGAGCCGGCTGGAGAACCATGGGCATCACTTGAACCAGAAGACTCGGACCCTAAGGAAGAACCCGTTGCAGAACATGACCCGATAGACGTATTTTCATTAGCAGGGATGTTCCTGAATGAGTGGCCAGTTCATGATGGAGAAGAGGAAGGGAAGTTGGGGAAAACGAGCCATAGCTTCCTTTTATAATCCATTAGAGGCACCGCCACCGGAGACGGACGATGATGAAGCAACGGATGTAGTGATCTACTTGAGCGGCAAAGAGTATCGCAATGAATATCGTATTGGAGAACGAGTATATGCAAGACTTTTCCCAGAAAGGACGTGAAGTGGAAAAAGTCAGAGTCTTTCTCGAGATACATGGGTTCACTAAGAGTGTTAGAGAGATGTGACGAGACCATCAATCATCTGAAGGTACCATCAGGATTCAAAGAGCTATTAGGGGACAAGATGGATGCAAGGTGGATGCAAACACAGAAACCAAGAGATAAGAGAGGAATCATCAACCTGCGCGACCAGGCAATAGACTTTAACAATCTGGAAACGTACCTAGAGGTACCAATAGCAGTAATCAACAGAGCTCGCATGGGACCAGAGGGCTTTTGGCACGTGGAAGTGCAGTGGCACTATTACGGTATCTATGAGGCAACTTGGGAGCGTGACTCAGTTATCCGCTACTTCTATCCGCACTTGTTCGTCTCTAGTGCAATGGGCGTTGTATCTTTTCCTTCGTTAGATGTTGTACATATGTTCTGTGAACTTTCAAAAGCATGTACGCCGGTTATGTGATTAGAATGTACTGCAAATATTTTTTGTTAAATTCTTCATAAGCTATCTCATAATCCCAAATTAAGTTTCACAAGATCCCAAATCATGAAAACAATCAAGAATTGATACAAGCCCTAAATCTCAACAATCTCCTAGGATGGCTGATAGACAACTGAACCACCGATAAGATAACGAACTCTTAGATGATAAAACACCCAAGGTAGCCTAAGTTTTACGAAAGCCACCATTAAAACCCCACAACTTTATCCCTATGAGTTCCTTTCTCAAGCCTTTATGACAACTCTCGTACCCGATTGAAGCCCTTTGTGTGTCATCCTTCCTAACAACACCGATTTTGAATATTTGATATTGGTAAAGTCTTTTACCCGCGTACAATTCTCTCGATCCTGATAACGTACTTTTGTGCAGTAGTTTTGTGAGTTCTTTGTTTACTCTCGAAATCCCAACCTGGTGAGTTGACTTGGATGCTTAGATTGAAGTACGTTAGGCTGACGTAACTTCAGGACAAATATCTAGTTTGGCTGCCCATCACTTAAAGATATCTTTGTCAAGATCTGATGTTGCACAAATTGGTTCTGAGGATATCCCCTTTGTAATCTTTATTGGATGTTTAAACCTTATGTCCAAATGCGTTTGAACCTCAATCGACCTCTCAATCTGGGCCAACAATGATTACCTTAGCCTTGATCGCTTGCCCTAATCCAACCTATCTTTGAGCCATCTGGGTTCCACCCTAAGACGTTCTAACCCCGCACATGCTTTTGATTGTGGACCTTCAAAACCTAGCCCCATAGAACTATGAGTAACAACGATCGTTAGTAACAATTAACTATATCTTTCAAAGGTCCCAACAAATAGAACTATACCATCAGCAATCTAAAGTTAGAAACGACAGCTTCAAACCAAAGGACTCGCGACTCCACCATATGGAAAATTCAAGCTTCCCCAAACCAATTCATAGCTGACCCTCCCATCTGATAAATCAGGAAGCAAAAGATTCATACCGGTAGTCAGAAAGTGATAAACGATAAATAACCTTGAACTCATGATAACCTGAGTACACTAGCAAAGGACGTACGTCTATATACATCAGTATTCACACCGGCCTTCCCATCAAAGTGTTAGAGTCTAGATCTTTGCCATCACTATCAAAGAACGAAAAATCTTGATCACAACAATGAATATTTGGAGCCTGATGAAGAATTAACCACCAAGTCACAGTGGATCACATGACTAGGTAATTACCACAACCATATATTTTATTATGTTCGTTTTACCCTAGAATGACCAACTGCCTGAGAAAAATGATCAAGTTATTAGAAGAGATATTTAAACCCAACGTTCTAGCACGTCAAGAACATATGGTAAAGGCCAAAAGGAACGGAGAAACCTTTGGAAACGGAGAAACCTTTGGAAAGACTAACGAGATGGTGGAAGCATATGATTTCAGACTCCATCATCAGGATTATTAAGATCACTTCAAGGACCAGTAACTCTTTAGTTAAGCAATTCAAGGATTGGGTGCCAAGGAGTTTGTGGAAATAGTGAGTCCCATTGACGCTAAAGATTGTTTGAGAAGTGAAGTGTGCATTTTAGACAGACCGAGCTGTTCACGTGGTAGGTTCTTAAAGTATCAGTTTGTATTCATTTGGCATCTAGACTGTGTAACCCTTATGGAGTGGTATTCGGTTTCCATTGTGGTATCAACGTGAGTAGCAAGAAAGTTGCTTTCGAAAACCTTTTGTGATGTGACCCGTTAGAGCAAATTTGTTTAGATTGGTGAGTAGATGTTACTGATATAGAGAAGGAATTTTCTTGTGGGAGGGTATGAACTCTATGTACGAGAAGTTGAAGGGTGATATAATTTTGTTGTTTCTGGTGGAGTTGCGTAGCAACTTAATGTGAGTATATGGAGGAATAAGTGTTTGGATGAAAAGAGTTGAAGCGTAAGTAAGATTGTACGAATTCATGGGTATGTTGTTTTTGTAATTGGCCTTGAGTGAATCGAGTGTCTTGGTAGAATGTGGATAAGATAAAATAATTAAAGTGCAAAAATGGTTCTTAGTTCGATTGTGTGGCATAAAATGTGTGAAAGGATTGAATAATTACGATAAAAAACTTTATAAATAGGACTTAATACTTGTCAGTTAAAGGATTATAGGGTGGATGATATGTACGTGAAGGAAATATGTGACGTGGCTGTGATTGGATTCATATGAGTAAGCATATACCTGGGGAGTGTTTAGTCTATGTGGTGTGTTTAGCCGTAGTGACTCATTAGATTCAAGTGGCGGTATTAATCTTGATGGTCATAGGGCTACAGTAGTTTAACACAAAGTGGTGATGTGATTTTGAGTTAATAGTCATTAGTCGATCAGGAAGTAGTCTTCGATGTACGCTCGAATATGGCAATGAGCTGGTTTTCGGTAGAGTGATAGTCTTTCCAGACAGAAGTGGAGAATGTTTGAAATCAGTTTCGGTGGTGGGCTAGTTTAGAGACGTATGATCGCTTGTGGAAATCGTACTCGATGTAAGTTGTGTTTTGGAGCCAACGTGTTCTCAATGATAGACTGGGGTCATGATACCACAAATTGAAAGTGCGGGAGTTAGACATACCGAAGACTGCCCTTAGGACTCATTACGAGTATTATGAATTTGTGGTGTTTCCTTTCAAGTTAACGAATGTACCTGCTGTGTTTATGGACCTGATGGATCGAGTGTTTAGAAGCTTTCTAGACCAATTTGTAATTGTGTTGATAAACGATTTTCGGTTATATTCTCGGAGTGATGAGGAACATAGGGAACAATTGAAGATTCTTTGTAGGTCCTGGGAAAGCACAAGTTGTATGTAAAACTTGGTAAGTGTGAGTTTTAATTGGACCGGGTGATGTTTTTAGGTCATGTTGTATTTAGAGAAAAAATTCAAGTGGACCCAACAGAAGTAGATGTAACAGCTAATGGGAAGAGGCTAACTAATGTGACAGAGATATGAACTTTTTAGGGCTAGCTGGTTATGTGATATGATCCTTAAAGATTTGGTAATAATCAGTTTAAGATATTAGTAGGACAAAACAACCTTTACTCTAAGTGCTGAACATATGGGCTTGACCTTATCCACACCTGCAATAAAGAACGACTCAAGTAAATAGGACATAATTTTGGAAAATGAGAAGGCACAATGATAGTAAATCATCCTTAACCTTCCATACGATGAAGTTCAGGGCGAAATTTCGAGGACAAAATTTGTTTAAGGGGGTAGTTTGTAACGACCTAGTTCAGACCCTAGTTGTGATGACCCGGTTAATAACGAACCGTGTGAAGACCCAGCCCAAATCCTAGTGTTAGTGACATGTAATCCATGAGACTGTTAGTGACGGATAGTCCACGAGACCATAGAACACAGAAGAAGTTCAGAACCCTAACATGAATCGAAAATCCTAAGTTCGGCCCGAAAATCCTAAAAAGGTCCAAAACTCAAGCAATAAAACCTTAGCACCTGGAGAGTCTCCTAACATTCTAAATGAAGTAAATATCATGAAGTAATGAATTAAAAATCAAAAATCCTCATAAATATGGTAAAATGATCATTTTGCCCCTAGTATAGCAAAAAGTTTTAAAATTTTAAATTTTGACATATGGATACCCTAAATCACATATTTAAGTACAATTAAATAGTAAAGAAAAAAATAACATCAAAAATGACAAAAATGCCCCTTAGTGGATGTTCACCATGGGAAGAATGCCAAAAAAGTAACTTTTTGCTTTCTTTTTAGTTTAAAATGATGAGAAATGTATTAAATTAAGTATTATGATGATTTAATACTTGTTGAACAAGTAATATACATAATAATATAGGGTTATAGGCTAACAAAAGCAAACAAATCATTATTGAAAGTTCATACACAATAAAATAAGTCAAAAGGTCACATATTGCCAAAATAGCTTAATTTGACTTAAAAGACAACATATATTTAATCAATTGCTAGGAAAACTATGATAATACATGAAAATACTATATTTCTCATAAACATACTAATATAATAGGTTTTAGTAGAAAAAAAATACCAAAAAGATTCATCAAATTAACTTTTAATGTATTTTCTTCCACAAAATAGCACGAAAACCAAGAAAAATCCCTTGATTGATGGGGGATCAGATTTTTGTCCCCCCAAACTAACCCTGGCTGTATTTAGCTTCCCCAAATCTGATTTTGTTCCCTCAAAACCATCACCATGTCAACTCAACCCATGTAAAGTGGAAGAGAAAAAGGAGAAGAAAGTACCGTTAATTAAATTTGTGTTCCCTCCATGTTCCCTAGCCCTTTGCCTATATAAACTAAGCCTAAACACCTCTTCTCCCCTTCATATTTTCGTGCATATAGAGAGAGAAAGACTTGGTTGAGTGTTCTATAAGTTTGAGGGAAAAAAAGAAGGAGAAAGAAAGAAGGGAGCTAAGAATCAAGAGGTGTTTTGTTTTAAAACTAAGTCCTTCCATACCACCATCTCTTGAGCCCTCAAGCAAGTAAGTAAAACATATAAATCTTGTATCTAAAATCTCTCAAAATATCACCCAATACATCCCTTTAAATACTCCAAGAATCGAAATCAAACCAAAAAGGCGTCATAGTTGGAAATTAGGGGCTGTTTTGTTTATGAATAATATAAGATGTTGTTGTGTGCTGTTATCTTTGAGTTTGATGAATTCTAAGTGTTCTGGAGCCTTGATAATTAAAGTCTAAAACATAAGTATGAAAAGAAATGGAAACAAAACTTGACATGACATAAGTAGAACACTTGAACCCTAAGAGGCTTAATTTTTGATAACTTTGATGTTTCTGCCCTGAGATTTGAAACGCCAAAACTCAATGTAGAAAGTTGATCTAAGCATGGTCTTCATGTCCGAATTTATATTTTTGTGTTATCTTTCATCCAAAGTTAGTTTCAACTCATATGCATAACTAGAACTCAAGATATTGCAATTATACCAAAGAGTGTCATTTTCCAACCAGTCAACACTACTGACTTGGAAACCCTATTTTAAAATAAGATCCGAACTTTGGTCAAAACATGAAAGTTGTTGATAACATATATATCTATCTACCCAACAAATATGAGAATAAACTATTGAGTTTTGATAGGTCAAAACTCCTTTGAAAATCTGTATTGAGTTTCAGCCCCCACGGAACATTCTGTTACATATTTTTATATAGCTCAAAACCCCTTATTTTAGTGACCTATTCCAAACGTGGTCTAGATGAACATTGTAGATAACATATTGAAGTACTTTTTACCCAAAAATCAAAGCTTAAAGCCTCGGGATGATATCCCAAAACGGTTTCAAACCCTCCGTCCAAAACCGGCTCTGTTGAGTTTTGGCGGCTGACAGAACCTACTTTTTAAAATGGCCAAAAAATCTAACTTGTTTCAAACAGCTACCCTTAGCTATAAACATGAAATTTGTAGGGAACTTATTGAACTAGAACATACTAAAACATAGACTCGTTTGGACTTGAAATGTCACCCCAAAACTGAGACCAACAGAAGCATAATTTTGAAAAAATCTTGAGAAAAGTGCTGAACCGTTTTTACTTAATATAAATTGTTCATCCATTTGCCTTAAGTTTTGGCCTTGGTGTTAAACATAAGAGTTGTTGAAAATATTTTTATCGAAATATTGAATAAAAATCATATCTTGATTCTATATCTAGATACCCCAAAACTTTGTCGGCCCTTTTAATTTAATACTTAACTTTTGGCCTTAAAATTTGTTTAGTGTATGTTTGAGTACCATTCACTACGAGACCCGAGTTTTTGTACAATGATCAATGTGAATTAGTTGATTAGTGTTTTAAATGAATGTATGATGATTTAGAACTCATATTATCATATTTGAATCATATCTTGAGAATTGTAGCTTGTGCTTCACATACTTGTACCTTATGCTTTGAGCTTTATACCATGAATCCTGCCATGCTAGTTGATGCCATGCTATAGATGCTTGTATTTGAGATCCATACCATACATCATGAACATTGTCATTTGCATCCAAGCATGTTGGAGTCCATCTGTGCAAATCGTTGTTGGGATGGACTGTGTTGAGATTATTCTTCTTGGTTCTAAATCTAGTGCGTCCCTGGTTGCCATTTTTAAAAATATTTTGGCTTGTACACCCTGGGTGCATCCCCGGTGTTACAAATTTTGTTTACACACCCAGGGTGCATCCCCGGTGTTTGAAATGGTTTATGGAGATTGTTGGGCACCAAGAGTTCATCGCTAGCATTCTGGTTTTGATGATTTAGACTTTGGGTTGACGTTAAATAAGCATCCTGGTTCTTAAGGTGGGGATTGTTGGCCCGGATAAGAGTGGCTAATAATTGGTTGGCCTGCTCCCATGCCGTTGCCATTGAGTAAAACAGCTGCGGCATGACGTCCGGCGACGTATTTACTATTCGCAACGAGGTAAGGATAGGTTTAGTGATCAAAGTCCCATCAAGTCTACTCTGGTAATTTTCGGTGTGGAATCCTTGTTATAATCTGGGTGCATGTTGGGTTGGACATCTGCATTTCATATGCATATGTTTATTGACTTATCTGTTATCATGTCATAAATTGTCTGTCTCCTTGAATATAAATTGTATTGGGTGTTATACGGTATGTGTTGTGGTAAATTTTGTGCTGTGAGATTGGTTAGAAGGTTAGAGTGTTTTGCTTCTGAGCCTTGGCTCATGGCATTCGTGCCACAGGTGAGGAGGAGTTCTTTGAGGAGGTCATCCCCGAGAGGGAAGAAGAGTTAAAAGGACAAGATGAATTCTAAGAGTACATGAATTCAGCTGATGCATTCTGAGGAATTAAGATCTCTACTTTTGTTCTTACATACAGTTTTTCCCATGCTTAGCAAATTTTGAATTTTCGCGGTGAAATTGTAATAATTATGTACTTTTGAACTGTTCAGAACTCTTTTATGATGTAATAATTAACGTATGTAAATATGAATGAATGGTTAAAATATTTCTTTATTTATATTTATGTATATCCCGACGTACCCGGAGGACGGGACATCACAGTTGGTATCAGATCCCAGGTTTAGTGAGGCTTTAGGCCTTGGGTTATGAGAGACTACGAGTTATATAACGTAAAAGCTCTGTAGAGTGTCTATATTATTAAATTATCACTTATAATTCTAAAAACATAAAATCCATACCTTATGTTTCTCCTCCTAATCATCTCTCATCTTAAGATGGCAACCAACGCAGACCCGGCTAGAGAACCATGGGCATCACCTAAACCAAAAGACTCGGACCCCAAGGAAGAACCCGTTGCAGAACAAGACTCGATGGACGTATTTTCGGTGACAGGGATGTTCCTAAATGAGTGGCTAGTTCATGATGGAGAAGAGGAAGGGGAAGTAGGGGCAAATGAAGAACCAGATGAGGCAGGAAACGAGGCTGATGTTGAGGTGGAGAACGAGAAGCAACCTGAGGATGACGACAATGAGAACGAGGAGCGAGCCATAACTTTCTTTTATGATCCAATAGAGGCACTACCACCGGAGACGGACGATGATGAAGCAACGGATGTAGTGATCTACTGGAGCTGCCAAGAGTACCGCAAGGATTATCGTATTGAAGAACGGTGTAGACACCTCAATTTGACCTCGCCTAATCTTAGGTGAATCCGATGATGAAAGCAGCTGAAATAGTGCTTCAGTTCGATCCTCGAGAAGTGATCCAAGCTCGGTATTTGAAACCAATTGTCAAAATCGTCAAAACCAATGAAATTATGTCGAGCCACCAATAACTTGTTACACAAGTAATTTCAACATGGCGGCCTCCACCTTCAACATGGCGGAGGCGGCGGCGGCCTCCACTTTCAACATGGCGGTCTCCACCTTAAACATGGCGGCCTCCAACTCTTACATGGCGGCCTCCACCTTCAACATGGCGGCCGCCAACTCCAACATGGCGACCGCCAACTTGCATTATGGCGACCGCCAGTAGAACCTTCTGGAAGCTTCTTTTGATGTGGCGACCGCCATATTCATACCCGGCAACCGCCCACTCCAAAAACCCTGACGTATCCCAGAACGCGTCAGCATCTCATTGGTGGAAGAATTCTATAAATACCGTACCTCTGGTACGTTTTCAAGGACAGAAAATTAGTTCGAGGTTTAGTGAGAGAACTTCTGCCGAGTTTCCGAGCAATTCTGAATCCTGACGCTGAAGCCCTGCCGAAATACCGAGATCCAAACCTCCGACGCCTACATTGAAGCCTCGCTTTGATCACCACCCGAGGATTAGACCACCGAGGCACATTCTCCGACTTGAGGATTCCTTAGCGATCCAGGTACTTTGCTTGAATCCCTGATCCTTCTAACTCCATTCTCTCTCTTTTGGAGTGACCGGGTTAAGTTCAAATTCAATTCATGCATTTCTTTAATTTATGATTTTCCTTGTTTATTATTCAATTTATTTCATGTAATTTAATCATTTTAATTACTTAGTTTACACACTCACACTTTGCACATTGTCATTTTATTTTTCTTCATTAATTAGTGCCAATATTTTTGGCAATGACAACTTATTAATGTTGTTAATTGTTATAATCAAGGCACTTACATCATATGAATGTAATTGTCAATATTACATTCATATTCTCTAATTAAATAATTGTGCTTATTTCTTTTTATTTTTTTATTTTTTTCTTTATTATTAGTTCCTTTATTATTCTTTTGTATTTTATTTCTTTAATCCTCTTTATTTTTAGCATTAGTTTAATATTCTCTTTCTAGCATTTACTTTCTTTTTTTTTCTCTTCTTTTTCTTATAAGGTAGCTTTTTTTTCTTCTCTTTTAATGTCTCATTTCTTTTTCTTTAATGCTAATACTTCATTTTATTTTATTTTTTTTAAATATTAGCTTAATCTTCCTTTCCAAGCACTTATTTTTCATCTCTTTTTTTTTCTCTTTCTTTTTAGTGTAATTTTTTTCTTTCTAGCATTTTATTTCTTTTTGATTTTTTTTGTAATGTAGTTTTATTTTCTTTTTCTTATAATGTAGTTTATTTTTCTTCTTAATGTTCAATTTCTTTTCTTTTTTTTTTCTTCTCTTTCCTTTTTAGTGTTAGCTTAAAATCTCTTCATTAGCATTAATTTTTTCTATCGTTTATTTTTTTTCCCTTCTCCCAATATTAGTAATTTCTTTTTTTAGTACTTATTTTATCTTTCTTTTTCTTTCATTAAATTCAAAAATCATAAAAAAAGTCTTTTTGTTTAATTCTCATTCCTTAAATGTAATTTTTTTCCATTTTGTTTTCTTTTCTCCTTATTTTCTTTTATCCTTTTTAAAATATAAATAGTTAGTTTTCATTCTCATTAGTTCAATAAACATCTTCTAACTTCATTATTCTTAGTATAAATTTTCTTTTACAAATTCTTTCCTTATTTTCTTTAAATCTTTAAACTCTCTTTTGTTAAAACACATTTATTTTTATTAGTAGACTTTGTTTCTTTTAAAATATAGAATTCTTGTGCATCTTTTATTTTTAGTACTTATCTTGTTCATATTTTTCTTTCTAAATAAATGTTATGTATATTTTGGTTATTTTCTTTAAATACATGTTTAGAGTTTGTTTAGCTTATTTTGTAGTAAATCATGTTTAGGTAATTTTAGCATTTTTAACCTATTTTTACTCTTTCATTTGAACTATACTAGTTTAATTTATTTTTATAAATATTGCATGTGGGTATGTTCCATGTATTCTTTAGATAGAATTGCATGCCGTAAGACTTAAGAATTAATCCATTTATTTGTTCTAATTTAGAGTGCTATGTACATAAGTTATGTATTTTTTATATTTAATTTTGGATGCTCTCTCTTTGCCTCTATTTTCTTTAGTTGCATGCATTTAAGAAATTCTATTAAAGAACCAATGATAATTAGTAGAGGCCAACCTTACGGTTGGGCGAACAGGGTGCCTAACACCTTTCCCGATTCATACCTTAGCCCCCGAACCCTCTTTTTTCTGGTTAATGTTTTCAAAAATCAGTAGCCATTTTTATTTTTCTTAGTTTTTCTCAAAAACTAAGTGGCGACTCCATTTTTAATAAAAAGAGTTTTCAAATTTTGGTTTTCAAGGTGTTCAAAATATTTTTCAAAATATCTTTCACTTACCATATTTTTGACCCCTAAATCCCAACGCCACAAACGAGTATATGAAAGAGTTTTCCCAGAAAGGACGTGGAAGTTGAAAAAGTCAGTCTTTCCCGAGATACATGGGTCCACTAAGAGTGTTAGAGAGATGTGACGAGATCATCTATCGTCTGAAGGTACCATCGGGATTCAAAGAGCTATTAGGGGACAAGATGGATGCAAGGTGGATGCAAACACAGAAACCAAGAGATAAGAGAGGAATCATCAACCCGCGCGACTAGGTAATAGACTTTAATAATTCGAAAACGTACCTAGAGGTACCAATTGCCGTAATCAACAGAGTTCGCATGGGACCTGAGGGCTTTTGGCACGTGGAAGTGGAATGAGGCTGCTACGGTATCTATGAGGCAACGTGAGAGCGTGAATCAATTATCCGCTACTTCTATCCGTATCTGTTCATCTAGGCTTTAGTGCGTTGAGCATTATTTCTTTTCCTTCGTTGGATGTTGTACAAATGTTCTGTGAACTTATAAAAGCTTGTACGTCGGTTATGTGATTAGAATGTAATGCAAATGTCTGTTGTTAAATTCTTCATAAGCTATCTCATAATCCCAAATCAAGTTTCACAAGATCCCAAATCATGAAAATAATCAAGAATTGATACAAGCCCAAAATCTCAACAATCTCCTGGAATGGCTGATAGACAACTGAACCACAGGTAAGATAACGAACTCTTAGATGATAAAACACCCAAGGTAGCCTAAGTTTTACGAAAGCCACCATTAAAACCCCACAACTCTATCCCTATGAGTTCCTTTCTCAAGCATTTATGACAACTCTCGTACCCGATTGAAGCCCTTTGTGTGTCCTCCTTCCTAACAACACCGATTTTGAATATTTAACATTGGTAAAGTTTTTTACCCTTATACAATTCTCTCGATCATGATACCGCACTTTTGTGCAGTAGTTTCGTGAATTCTTTATTTACTCTCGAAATTCCAACCTGATGAGTCGACTTGGATGCTTGGATTGAAATACATTAGGCCGACGTAACTTCAGGACAAATATCTAGTTTGGCTACCCATCGCTTAAATATATCTTTGTCAAGATTTGATGTTGCACAGATTGGTTCCGAGGACATCCCCTTTGTAATCTTTTTTGGATGTTTAAACCTTATGTCCAAATGCGTTTGAGCCTCAATCAACCTCTCAATCTGGGTCAACAATGATTACCTTAGCCTTGACCGCTTGCCTTAATCTAACCTATCTTTGAACCATCTAGGTTCCACCCTAAGACGTTCTAGCCCTGCTCATGCTTTTGATTGTCGACCTTCAAAACCTTGTCCCATAGAACTATGAGTGACAACGATCGTCAGAAACAACTAACTATATCTTTCAAAGGTCCCAACAAATAGAACTATACCATCAACAATCTAAAGTTAAAAACAACAGCTTCACACCAAAGGACTCGCGACACCACAATATGGCAAATTCAAGCTTCCCTAAACCAGTTCATAGCTGACCCACCCATCCGATAAATCAGAAAGAAAAAGATTCATACTGGTAGTCAGAAAGTGAAAAACGAGAAATAACCTTGAACTCATGACAACTTGAGTACGCTAGCAAAGGAGGTACGTCTCTATATATCAGTACTCACACCGACCTTCCCATCGAAGTGTTAGAGTCTGGATCTT
Source organism: Heliamphora pulchella (assembly GCA_032270985.1). NCBI lineage: Eukaryota > Viridiplantae > Streptophyta > Magnoliopsida > Ericales > Sarraceniaceae > Heliamphora > Heliamphora pulchella. Next base: position 1,215 of record JAULJZ010208925.1, on the reverse strand, counting down.
TGCCATCATTATCAAAGAACGTAGAATCTTGATCACAACAATGAATGTTTGGAGCCTGATGAAGAATTAACCACCAAGTCACAATGGATCACATGACTAGGTAATTACCACAACCATATATATTATTATGTTCGTTTTATCCTAGAATGACCAACTGCATGAGAAAAATGATCCAGTTATTGGAAGATACATTTAAACCCAACGTTCTAGCACGTCAAGAACATATAGTAAAGGCCAAAAGGAACAGAGCAAACTTTGGAAAGACTAGCAAGAAGGTGGAAGCATATGATTTCAGACTTCGTCATCAGGATTATCAAAATCACCTCAATGACCAGTAACTCTTTAGTTAAGCAATTCATGTTAGGGTTGGTATACTAAAAATCAAGTTTTTAGTATTTAATTTTATTTTTAATAAAATTAATTTTTTCATTTTATGAGAATCTTTATGAACAATGTATGTGTATCATTTCTTTGATATGTATAGATGTCCGATATTCTGTATAGTATTTAATCTGGTGTGTAGAGTACGACTTACACACAGAAGACCAAATTTTAGGTTCTTGCAGAATATAAGTTTTATGTTCATAGTTTAGATGAAAATGGACACACCATCGGTACGACTGTGGTACAGAGTTTTAGTAGGCCTATCTTGGTTACGGAGAACAGATAATAGCGTCGTCTATTGTTCATACTCTCTGTGTCAGTACATTTTGTGTATATTGAACAGAATATTTGGGGTAGTTAATTTAGTACTGACTACTGACTATGTAAATTAATTCACACCCCAAGTTTATTATGAATAGTGCTTATCCTCTTAATTCTGAAATAATTATTGATTTGCATATATTTAAAATTCGTTGTTTTGATTCATTAGAGGGTGCGATCTTATATGAGTCTAAATTCCTGGTGAATTGGATAGCGGTATTATTTATATGAAAAATATTAGTTATTGACGGAATCCATGTCCCAAATGATTGGGATTGACGATATCCCCTTAAGGATGCTTATAAGTTTTAACCGGACCAAATCCTGCAGGTGGATTTAATTATTCGGCGGTCAAATAAGTTATGCGGAAAGGTTTAAGGAATATCAAGATACCGATTAAATTAAATTGTCAGTAATTAAATTTAATTAGCAGGTATCGAGAATCTTAACATGGGGAGAAATGGTAAGCATTTAATAACAGGAGCTCAATGTAAGAAGGTCTTGAGATTA
>JAULJZ010208914.1:0-18834 GCA_032270985.1 Heliamphora pulchella | reverse complement strand
CTGCAAATCTTATTTTCATAAACGATTTTTGGTTGGCTTTCGCGTGACACTGGTGTTTCGGGCGTGACAAAGCATTTTGTGACAAAAACATTAGTTGTTACTAAAAATCGTAAATCATGATTTTTTGTGATAAGTTTTTATTTGTCACATATTTATTGTTACTAAATGTGTGGCGAGAAAATAGATCTGGCGCAAAACAAAATTAGTGACAATTGTTTTAGTAACCAAGAATAATTTTTGAATAAAAAGTTAGCATTAGTGACGATTATTTTTTATTAGTCACCAAATCTAGGTAGACTAACCTTTTGTGACGATGCAAATTATTATTACAAAATGTATCTTTGTATTTTTGTAATAATTTTTCTATTTGTCATATAAATTATCGCTAAATGTGTGGCAGAAAAATAGATTTGGCACCAAAAAAGTTTTAGTGACTACAATTTTAGTCACAACGAAGAAATTGTGATTAAAAAGTGATTATTAGTGATATTTTTTTTTACTAATCACTAAATTTCAGTTGACAAATCTTTTGTGACAATGCAAATTGTTATTACAAAATGTATAGTTGTGTTTAGTAATGAATATTTTGAAAATGAATTTAAAAAAATGGACTTTTTATAATTAATTTTGGAAATATATTCTACAAATATATTCAATTTGTATTTTTGAAATATTTTAAAAATATATTTAATTATTGATTTTTAAAAATAATTTTAAAATAATAATTGTTTCAAATTTAACGTAAGTAGTTGGCCAATGTCACACATCATTCATCTTGACTATTTAGCAGTTGTTAAATTAAATCAAATAATAATTTTAAATAAATTCGGTGAAAAAAATTGCTCCACAAAATAAAAACAAACATAGCTAAATTTTATTTTGGAGAAATTGCCACTTGTTTAGTAGATTTAGTTAAATTATTAATATAAATTATTTTTTTAGTTGATTGATATTATTTATAATTAATTAATATTAAATTATTAATTATAATTGCATTTGTATTTCGTTGTGGTAAATGATTATGTTCAAAGTTATAATCTTTCATCCTTATACTTTACAATACAAAAATAAATAGAATGAATTTAACATAAGCAATAAAGGTTAGATAAGTTGGTGATTTAACAAAATGAAGAATTTTTCTTCGACTCCTCTGAATAATTTTTACTTATGTATTTAAGATAATAAAACATTAGCATTAGTGTGAGGTGATTGATATACATAGATTCAGAGTTTCTTTGCAGTTGATTTTTCGTCATTCAAAAAAAAAAAAAACGCAACATTATATTATTTTATTTTGTGAAATAGATTTTTTTAATTAGATTATTAGTGACAAGAATTGTTGTCACTAAAAAATTAAAATTTTTTAGGTCCATTTATTGCCGCTAAAAATTATATTTTTAAATTTGAAAAATTATTTTTATAGACGATTAGTCTCTATACCAAAGAGATTGGTATATATTTAGTTACAAATTAAATTGCCACAAAAAGTGATTATAATATATCTTTTGTCACTAATAATAGTATACGTTTTTGTGACGGAATTAATAAGTAGTCGCTATATACATTTAGCTACGGTATTTTAATGATAACCTGCAACGACTCCTTTATTGCCACTAAAAGTTTACAGTGACAAATTGTAAATATTTTATTACAATTTTTAATTATCACTAATAAACAAATTTCTTGTAGTATATATGGCATGCAAATAAAATATTTCAAAAAATCTAACTGCGTTGATGGATTGAAATCAAAGAAAAAAATTAGAAAAAATTGAAACATATCAAAACTTAAAGTAATATTTATTTACGTATGAAAGTATTAAAATATTGTTGTTACTTGTGTATAAATATCTATGAATAAATTTTTAATTCTTAAAGTAATATTTATTTACGTATGAAAGTATTAAGATATTGTCTTTACTTGTGTATAAATATTTATTAATAAATTTTTAAATTTAAGTTATTGTATAATCATGAACAGACTGTTTTTTTTTTTTTTTTTAATATGAACGAATCTACTCAATGCAATTTACTTATCACACCATCTCTATTTTACATAAAATGTATTGTTTTTTTAACACTTATCCAATTGACACTATTTTTTTTATATACTTTTATCTTTTTATTTTTAAATTAATATAGAACTAACTCTGCAAGTTTATCATTTTATGTCCTTAACCAAATCATTTTTAAAAAAATTGTTTCATATGCATGCTATATACAATTAGGAACATTCAAAATTAATTTAGTTATTTTTTGAGTATTTTCAGTTGTGAAAATAAATTTAAGTTTTCAAATTTAACATGTTTATATAAAAATTATCTATGTAATTTATTATATCAAATTCTTAAATTTCTACTTTAGGATTTTTACAAAATCTAATATTAAATGTAGATTTTATTTGATAGAGCTCATCAATTGTGCCATAAAAATATTAATTCCCTAAAAAAATATAATTCTAGAATAAAAGTTATAATATTTTAGAATTTCAAAACTAAGATTAGAAATGTTCATGGATTTCTTGCAATATATATATACTATTGAACTTTTTGCATGAGAAAAAAGTGCTCTAATTTAATGCATTAAAATGTTATTTTGAGAGATCTCTTACCAAATCACCATTATTTGTGTAAAATTAGGCTGTTTAAACACAGTTTGTGATAGCTTTTTTATATAATTTTTTTTAATTTTTTAATGAGAATATTTTATGTTTGTTCAAACAATAATCCTTTTTAAATTTCTTTCGTAACAAGAAATCAAAAAAATAAGCTTTCTTTTTGTTTTTAGGGAATGTTTTTTAACTTTTGTTAAAACGGCTATATTTTTAAATTGATTTTATCATGACGAATCATGAAGGTAAAATATTTAGCTCAAAAAATAAAAATAGTTCATAAAAGACAAAAAAAGGCATAAGAAACTATTAAAAAAGCTATACCAAACAGTGCATTAGTATCATTAATTTTTTTCTTCTTTTTTTTCAACTTTTTACTAAAAAACGGAAATACTAAATAGTTACGAGCAGGCAAAACCGACCCTACGTTTCATATCATGAATTGATGCATCAGTCCCAAGTAAAGACTGGGAAGTTTTTTCACTTACCATTAGAAGTTAGGTTTAGTTTGGAGACTTAGTTTAAAATTAGGTTTTTTTTATTTTTTTTTATTTTAAGATAAATACAAAAAATAATTGTTGATTAGAATGTGACTTCAAGCTACAATACAGAGACAAACGTTTTGATTTAATAACTGATTTTTTATAACTTTAAGCAAAAAAGGTTAAAAAAAACTTTAAATTGAAACCAAACATGCCTTAACTATCGGCAACTAAAGAAGTGGCTTAAAACCCACAATACATAGAGAAAATGTTGTGATTTAACAATCGACTATTCTATGACTTCAAACAAAAAAAGTTTAAAAAAACTTTAAATGAGGACTTATCGTGCAGTAACAAAAAAGCTAATCTGTTTGGTTTAACTTTTTTAATGGATTTTTTGTGATTTTTTTGTCTTTTATGAACTTTTTTGATTTTTTGGGCTAATTTTTTACTTTTCTAATTTATCATAATAAAACAAATATAAAATTATAACTGTTTTCAAAAAAGTTAAAAAAAGTTCATTAAAGACGAAAAAAAGCCACATAAAATCTTTAAAGTGGCTTTTTTTTGTCTTATTTGAATTTTTATTTTTCATTTTTTATTTTTTGGTCAAATCTTTTTACTTTTTTGGTTTCTTATAAGGAGAAAAATTTAAAAAACATCATTATTTGAACTAACATAAATTTTTTTCACTAAAAGACGAAAAAAAGTTATCCACACGGTAACTTTAAAATATTGTGATTTGACAACTGACCATTTTATTACTTTAAGCAAAAAAAATGTAAAAACCTAATTTTAAACAGGAGTCAAACGAGACCTTAACTAGCAGCAACAAAAAAACAGCCATGGACCACTGTCCTTGGTATCAATAGCACCCTGCCAAGAGCTGAGCTGCCCTTCTCAGACATCATGCATTCATTCTCAAACATAAATAGCAACTTCTTATCATTCATCTGCCCAAACAAGGAACAGTGGAGGCCCAATCACTTGGGACCTTAGGCAATATTATTGTTCAAGGAATTGAAAATTATTGAGTCTTTCCGAAGTACCACGTGATACCGCTTATGTAGTATGTTAGCGAAGTAAAAGTATCGATGCATTTCAATGTAAAATAATTTATAATGAAAAAATATTTTTTATGTAAAATTATTTTACAAAAATTTATATTAATTTTTATTTTTGTTTTTTCGATGTGCGGTGATACTTAAAAAAAATATTTTTAAAAAGAAAATAGAAGTCTTCGTCGTCACTTGTTGCCACTGCCACTATCTCGCCACCATTATCACAACTGCCACTACTGCCTCCACTGTTGTCGCCTCATCACCTCTGATGTCGTCATTAACACTATTACCGTAAAATGAGTTGCGCTTTTTTTTTTCGTAAATCAACTTTGGCCTTATGAAATAAAATATTTTACTAAAAAAATTTAAAGTATTTTTATTAAACCAAATATTGAAAAATAGGTAAAATATTATACATTAAAACTAAGTGCCTAAGTGAATAACCCTTTTCTCTCATTAAATAACCTTTTTGTCTCCTATGCACCTAAAAAGGATGTGCCATCATTGTCTTATCCAAATTATTTTTCGCAACGTAAATAATATCATGTAGTGCTCTAGGACTACAAAATAATTAGTCAAGGAAATTTATATTTTTACTCTCTTTTTGTATAAATGCATTCTAAAATTTATTTTTAATATTTAAAATTACACATGACATGCTTTTCAATGATACTAGAATACAAAATTTGGAGTAATTTTATAAAGAAGTGGAAATATCATTTTTCTATTGTTTGACTAAAGTTTTATTTCTTGCTTTTCAAATTGAAAATTTTATTATTTTTTTTATTGGTGTAGAGGTTTGAGATGGGATCTATTGGTTCATCCTCGTTGGCCAACAAGTGTCCAAGTGTCGTCGACATTCACCTGCAAAAGAAAGAGGTTAGAGATGCCCCACTGGTTGCTCAACTAGAGGGCCCTCCGATGATCGAATTAACTTTTTGTGAAAAAAGAAAGAGAGAGATCCATGTGAGGGTTTTCTAGAGATTAATGCATCTGTACATGTGAGTACGCACCTTGATTATTGTTTCTCTGCCTTTTATAGTGAAAAACTGACCCGACCGGACCAGGGTCATTTGTCTTGACCCGACCCGACCCGACTTGGGTCAGTTTGTCCTTTCTCTGCCTGTCCCATTAACTAAAGTTGAATCCTCATTAGTGTTTGGCTTAAGTGTTCCTTTTGCCACGTCAAGACTTCCCTACATGCTCTCAGGCCTTGCATGGAGTCTGACCAACCACTCCTAACACCCTGATTTGGGTTTGGTCAACTGCTACTGATACGATGGTGGTGGTGTCAGGCCTAGATGTATGGCTTTTGAGCCTGAGTGATTGTGCCTTGGAGTTTGTTATACTTGGCCTCCACTAGCCGAGTGGTCTAACTCTGCCTCAGTTTGAGTAGCAGAGTTATTTGAGCTTGGGCCATTTCGGTGGTTACTGTTCTAGGTGCTGAGCTAGGTGTTGTCTTGTTGACGTGGGTGCCACAAGTCGGCATGTTAATTTCCCAACCTTCCTCAATTGGCCCCATCACCTCGCCGTTGCTCGACCTGTTGAGCTGCGGGGGAGGTGATGTGATGCTAAAAGTGAATCACCAAGTAGTCGGTGGCAGGAATCTTATTAGACAAGCTTTGCTGACATGTCATTCCTACATTCGATGTGCCTGTTCTCAAACGGTCAAGCCTTTACACGTGTCATGTCACTAATAGCCTTCCATTGTCCTTTACACTAACACGCCTCCTCGCATTTAATGCTTACGGCGTAACATGCATCTTAGTATTTGAAACGTTACAAACACTTCTCAATAAATACTAATTATTCTGAATTTATGACACTTGAGTTTAGCTTGGCTACTATGGGTCGTGCTACCGTTGTGCTACTTAAATTCGAGGTCGACACACTTATAGCTCGGACTGACGCTTCGTTTTCTTGGCATCTGAACTACTTGGAATGTGAAATGTTACCCTAGCATTCATTGCGCTAATTAAATGCATGGGGCGCACGCCTCCCAAGCACCATTCTAGGTGCGCCTTTTGGTGCTCCCCATTCGAACGCCTTGGGGTTCTATATGAAGGGATTGCATTCGAAGCCATTCCCATCCTTTGCTTCTCACTAAGATTTTTTCACTTCAAAAGCTTTGACTTGCGATTTTCGATGAACCTCTGGCGACAATTCAGTTCTTCTGCCTTCAAATGTTTTCGATGACTTAAGACACCCTTCTCTCGTTTCCTTGTTAAGTAATGATTATGCTTTTCTTTTTATTTCAGTTGCGCACCATTCTTTTCTTCCATCAAGCTTTTTTACAGCCTTCCTCTCTTTTTTCATTTCTTTTTCTTTTTACCCAAAGAGATTAGTTTGGTGAGACTTGTAGATACATTTGAGGCCATGGTGAAGTTCCATCAGGACTACGCCATTTGGGGGATGTCACAGTTCAACTGTCTAATCTAGATGAACACTAGACGACAGAAGAACCAAAGGAATCAGTATAGCCTCTCCTGGCCATAGTCGAGGCTAGGGTGAGATTCGCTCTCCCTCGCTTCCTAAGGGAGGTGGTGAACTTTTACCATCTCGGCCCAGCCTAGCTCATCCCCAACTTTTTTGTCATATTAATGGGGGTGGATGTACTGAATCGGTACCTACGCATCGACCTCAAGATACGTGATACTCAGTATTACGACTCCCTCAAGCAAACTGTTGTGGGTAGCAATATGTATTGTCTCAACGTTATGAACGTAGCTCGACATATCGTGCTCGACCTTAAGGGCTCGCACAAGGTCAATATGTATTATCTCATCGTGGTTGGGGACAATTGGTAGCTCAGGCCTGGCCCCTATGATCCTTGAACCAGACTATGCCCCACCAAGGCTGAAGCCCTAGGTAGCCGGGCTGTACCCCCCTTGCATTTATTTTAAATTTCCTCTTTCTCCTATTGTCAAGCACTAATATACTTTTTATTTGTATTTTTTGCAGCTCCGTGCTCCAATACCTCGGCTAACAAAGATTGATGACATCACCTACACAACATGAAGCGCGTTTTAAACTTTGTCCGAAACGTGCAAAGTTTTCTCACCTACTTAGCGGAGTGGTCATCCGAGCTAACAATTGAAATTCGACTGGTGCCTATAGAGCGAGCGCAAAGCTGGAGCTTTATGTTCTAGTGCGACGTCTGCATCCCAAGCACTCTTTAAGCAATGTCCTCGCTCCTCAGTCGACCTAACAATTCTAATCAAGGAATCTATAACGATGACTCATTGTTGCCTATCCACCCTCATATTTGGGAGCCATGCGGTATCGCCATCGCCAAGCAGCACCTAAGCTGTGGGGACCCTCCCTCATCATAGACTTGAACCCAGACTCCGTCAACCACCGCCCCTCTCCCAGCTCTTCCAAGGAGAAAGCGGCCCTACACTGGAGATCAGACAAGGATGACAATTTTTCCCGTCTCGTCCTGCCCCGCCCCCGCACATCCCCGCTTTGTTATGTACGAGTTTTTCTCGTCCCTCATAACAAATGGGGTGGGAACGGTATTTTCTCCCCGTCCTACCCACGATTACATAAAATAAATATTTTTTAAATACAAATACATTTATAAAAATATATATTTTTAAAATTTTAAAAATCTAAAACATTAAACTATTATATTTATATATAGTTTTTCTTCTCTATTCTTATATTTTATATTTTTAGTTCTATTAATTCATTAACTACTATTTTTTATTTATTATATTATCTATAATTTTTATTAATATCACCATCTTAAATCCTAAAAATTATCTTCGAAATATTCTTGCTCTCGCCATGTTCCCCGCTTTTCCCCTAATATTTTTTTTTGTCCCCACCCTAATCAAATAGGGAATAGGAATGACAGAACTCATCCCCAACCCCGCCCCTCCCCATTGCCATCCCTAAGAACAGACACAGCCGACCACTACAACCACTACCAAGCTGGCTGTGGTTGGAGATGAGGAGCCTCTTATCTTCTCCCCCCGCAACCGAGGTCGTCCTATCACTTGACATGACTCAGTATTTGAAAGTCACAATGTGGCTTGGGCTCTTGCTAAGAGCCTGACCTTCCCAAAAGATAAGGAGGCTTATGAGAAAACCACACTATCATGAAGAAGGCCACGTCAAACACGATAGTGGTAAGTGCCCCCACCGAGTTGTAAATACTTAGCGTACTTTTGGTTATGTTTCCTTTTTTTTTGCCTGAGCTAACTCCCTTCTTGGTTCTACAGGGGTTGCAAATGGTCTTAGAGGGGGCCTCTTGCTTTGAAGCCCTGGATGAGCAGCAAAACCACCTCCAGACCAACTCTCAGTCCCTTCAAGAGTGGATTAGGGTACTAGAGGCCCAGGTCGATGAGATGGTCAGCACCAAAGATGCCGCTAACATCCGAGCTGCCTAAGCCTTCCTGGCCCAAAAGACGACTGAGGAAAACTTGGCCTCAGTGATCTCCGAGCTGGATAGGACGAGGAAGGCATTCGCTAAGTTGCAAATTTCCAATAAGAGGGCCATCATCGAGAGTTTTGAGGCCAGGTACAAGGTGGTCGAGGATGAGTGCTTAGCCAAGTTCACGTCTGTCCACAACGTGATCTATAAGCAAGGCTAGGACTCGACCATCTTTGTTGTCTTCATCCCGGCCAACTCTATCCTACGCAATGAGGCTCCCTAGCCTCATCATGGGGTCTCTTTTCCAAAGGAGTTCACCGCCCTCGCTGACCTTGCCCCATCTAGGTAAGGAGATGGAGCCCGAGTTCGATGCCTCTTCACTAGCTGCTCCTAAAGTCGATCCACCAGCCACACTCGAGCCCGAGATCATCATCATAAGTAACCAACTGAGGTCACCACAGCCGACCTCTAACTGCCTTTGATGGAGGAGCTCGCTGCTGTGAATAGAGGCAAGGCAACAGTAGCTGGTGGGGAAGTATATGCCACAGTGGACCTAACTTTGAAGGAGGAGCCCGCCCTGTAGGTTAGGACTTTTTCCTTATCTTTTTGTACTTTTTTGCTTCTAATATTTTTTTTTCTTTGCATTGCACGACCTCGATTTCATCTATGATGTCGGAGCACTCTTCTGTACTAAAAGCCTTTAATATTAGTGAAATTACATTTTTGCTCATGTATGCTGTGTTATTTTCTTGTGTTCCTCGTGCTTGTACGATTTTGTAATTCTTGCTAAATGACTTTCCAAGTAGATAGGCTATCTAGCATGGGACCCTCAAGCAAGAGCTTCTGCTTGAGCTGAGCTCTACACACTAGTTGAACTCTTCATAGTGAAAGCTCTTCATAGAGCTGAGCTATATACATTTGTTGAATTCCTTCATGTGAGAGCTCTTACTATAGCTGAGCTCTGTTAAAGGTTGAATTCCTTCGAGTGAGAGCTCTTACTAGTGCCGAGCACTATGCACTTGTTGAGTTACTTCAAGTGAGTGCTCTTACTAGAGTTGAGCTCTATACACTTGTTGAATTCCATCAAGTGAGAGCTCTTACTAGAGCTAAGCTTTTACTAGAGTTAGCTCTATTGAAGGTCGGATTCCTTCAAGTGAGAGATCTTACTAGAGCGGAGTTCTATACAATTGTTGAATTCCTTCAATTGAGAGCTCTTACTAGAGCCAAGCTCTATACACTTGTTGAATTTTCTTGCCACCACCAATAGGGGGACTAGGCTAATGATTCTTCCTTCTGCTAAGATTTTTGCGCTTTACTTAGTAGAGCCTTGTATTTTGCCAAGTAGAGATTGTCATCAAGTCAACTAGGTCTTTTGTCCTGGGATCTTTCCTAGGGTATTTCAATTCGCTTGAGCAAGGTATTATGCCTGGTGGTGGCATTTGGATGCTAAGTCAACCAAATCTTCAAGACTTTGCTCAAAAGAAATAGTGGTTATAAGGGTGCTTTTACAAAACAAGACCTTTGCATTAATACTTTCGATGATTACATTTCCTTAAGTTCTGGGTGCTCCACAGTTCGGGAATTAGCTTCCCTTCCATGTTCTCCAAACAGTATGTTTATCGGTGAGGGAGACAACCCTGTATAGACCTTCCTAGGTCGACCCTACCTTTCCATCAAAGGGATCCTTAGTGTTGAGGAGAACCTCTCTAAGGACGCTGAGCTGTAACGTCCTTGGATGGATTCGCGTGTTGTAGAACTTAGAGAGTTGCTAGTGATAGGCGGCTAGTTTGACTAGAGCTCAATCCGTCCTTTCTTTAACCAAGTCAAGGTTTCTCGATATGTTGAGGTTGTTCTCCCCAAACTTAAAAACATTAATACAGATTATTGACGACCCAACCTCCAGTGGGATAACTGCCTCCATACCATAGGTCAGTGAGAAAAGGGTTTCCATGGTCAACGTCCTCGGCATGGTGTAATAGGTCTACAGCACACTCAAGAGGTCTTCCACTCATTTTTCTTTAATTTTTTCAACCTCCTTTTAATCCTAGAAAGGATTGTCTTATTGGATATTTCGGATTACCCATTGCTCTGGGGGAAGGAGGGAGTCGAGAAGTAGTTCATTATCTCAAGATTTGAGCAGAACGTCTTGAAAAGAGAGCTATTGGATTGCTTTCCATTGTTGGCCACTAGGGCTTAGGGAATTCCAAACCTTGTAATTATAATCTTTCATTTGAACTTCTTTTCATCCACATCCCTAATATTGGCCAGCAGTTTGGCCTTAATCCACTTTGAAAAATATTCCATTGCCACAATGAGTATCTTCTTGTTGTTTGGCGCCTTGGGTAGCGACCCAACAACATCGAATCCCAACTGGGTAAACGGCCATGGGTAAGTGAAGAGACTGAGGTTGTCTTCTAGTTGTCTGTGTAGAGGCGCATACTTTTGGCACTTTTCACACTTTTGGGTGTAAAGTTGAGCATCTTTCTGTATGTAAGGCCACCAATAGCCCTGACTAATGTCTCGGTGGGCCATTGACCACCTTCTAGTGTGACTTTTGCACATCCCTTCCTATAGTTCATACAAAAAGTCTTAAACCTTGCTCGGATGTACGCATAGCAAGTAGGGGCTAGAGAAGAACTTTTTATATAACTGTCCACTTGGGGATATCTAGAACATCGCTGCTTTGTGCCTTACTTTGTGCACTTATTTCTTATCTTGATGGAGCTTATCGTCTTTTAAGAACTTCACAATAAGATCTATTCAGCTCGGCTCATTTTGTTCTTGGATAGAGTGTATTTGCTCGAGCTCTACCTCAATGCTTGGCATACCCTACTCTTACACATCAATCGTCCTCTTTAATCCCGGCTCGGATATGGAGGCCAGCACGATTAAAGCATTCGCAGGGGAATTTCCTTCCCTAATTTGCTCGATATCTACAGCTTCAAAACCTTTGATTAACTCGAGCTCTAGGGCGAGGCAGCTTGATATCTTGTGTATTAGCATGTGAGTTGATTCAATACTAGCTCAGAGTCATAAAAGATCTATAGTTGCTTTGGCTATAATAGCTCAGCGCTTTTGAGCCCGTTCAATAATACCTTGTACTCTGTTTCATTTTTAGATGTCGAAAAACCCAATCTGATGAAGTGTTCGATGATGGCCCCCTTTGATGAAATGAGGATAAACCCTGCTCTAGAACCCTTTTGGTTTGAGGATCCATCTGTATAGCCTCCATTGTGTTTTTTGAATAATACCACCCTTTCCCCCTTAGCTTGGGCTTGAGGGCTTCTTGCTTTGAGTTGGCTGGTATGTTTATCCTCGAGAATTCTTCCATGAGGTCGGCTAGCACTTGCCATTTGATTGCCCTCCTTAGTTGGAACTGTATATTGTATTCTTCGAGCTCCACCGCCAAACGTGTAACTCTCATAGAGAAATCTGCCTTGTGTAGCATTGCCTTCAAGGGGTGGGCTATTAGGACCACAATTTTGTGAGCTTGGAAGTAATGAATGAGCTTCTTAGAGGCCATCACTAGAGAAAGAGCAAGTTTTTCTAGGGGGAGATATCTTGCTTCTGCATCGAGGAAAGCATGAATGACATAATAGATTGGCATCTACTTAGACATGCCTAGCTGGACTAAAATCGCACTAGCCAAGTGCTTAGAGATGGCCAAATACATGTACAGGTCCTCGTCTAGGTATGGTTTGGACAAGAGGAGAGCTGTGGCCAAGTACTCTTTTAACTGTTGGAGAGCTTGGTTATACTCTTCTCCTCACATAAATTGTTTTCCTTTTTTAACAAATTGAAAAAATGGTATGCACGTATCTAAAGATCTGCTAATGAAATGATTGAGGGCGGCTGCTATCCCTGTCAACTTTTAGACTTCCTTGACAGTCATGCATGACTACAAGTTCTACATCGCTGCAATTTGATCGAGGTTAGCCTTGATGCCTCTTCTGCTCACCAGGTGGCTTAGGAATTTGCCTCACTCCACACTGAAGGCACATTTTGAGGCATTTAGCCTTAGCTTATAGGCTTTTAACACCTCAAATGTGGCCTTTAGGTCGGCCAAGTGATTATCCTCCTCTTTGCTTTTAACTACAATGCCGTCAATGTAAATTTCCATGGTGTGCCTAAGCATTGACTAGAACATCTTGGTGAATAATATTTGATATGTAGTACTTGCATTCTTTAACCCAAATGACATGACTTTATAACAATATAGTCCTCGGGCTACGATGAATAATGTCATCTCCTAGTTGACTATATGGAGAGCTATTTGGTGGTAGCTCCTGTATGAGTCTAGGAAACTCATCTTTCCATGGTCGATAGCTAAATCTACAAGTTGATCAATCTTAGGAAGCAAAAATGACTCTTTAAGGCAAGTTTTGTTCAAGTCGGTGAAATCAACAAACACTTTCCACTCCCCATTTTTCTTTTTGACCCTCACAGTATTCAAAAGCTAGAGCGGCTACTATACCTCCCTTATAGCATTGGCTTTTAGCAGCTTATCCACCTCATTTAGGATAGCCTTTGCATGTCGTGGGGCCAACCTCCTTCCATGTTGGACGATGAGTTTGTGGGTAAGTTCACATTTAGGTGGTGTTGTATGACCTTGGAGTCGATGTTTGGTATCTCGTATGGTGTCCAAGTGAACACTTCAATGATTAATCTTAGGAATGCCACCAGGTCTCCTCCTCATGCTCAGCTAGACTTGTGCCGACAAAGAAGAAATGATCTGGCTTGTCCTCTGTGAGCATGATTTTCTTGAGGGGTTCCATGACCTTCTCTGCCGAGACTCGACCTACATCCTCCAGAACTGGTTTATCATGCACTTCCATAACCCAAGCTTGTGGGTCAGTAGATGAATTGGATTTTTCCTATATGGCAGCCATGAAACACTGACTTGCCACATCTTAATCTCCCATCATAGTCTCCACCCTCAGGGCTGTGAAAAACTTGAGGACCTAATGTTAAGCTGAGCGGATGGCTTTCAACTGGTGTAACCACGCCCTCCCTATTATGGCATTGTATGTGGATAGTCCCTTTGCTACTAGGAACTTGGTATTATAGGTCTATGTCCTTATTTTGACGATGGAGTGATCCGACCCATGAGGAGGATTGGTTGGCCATTGAACTCACTCAAATGAGTATACGACCTCTAGAGCTCTTCCTTTTTGTGCCCCAACTTGAAGAACAGGTCAGAGAATATTACCTCTGCCAAGCTACCTTGGTCCACCAGAATACACCACACGTCGTACCTCATGATGTGTAAATTTACTACTAGTGCATTGCTGTGTGGGTGCTCGACCCCTTTCATGTCTGAGTCTATAAATGCGATGTTCTTTGCGAAGTACTCATTGCTCGGCTTCTTCTCTTGGCTGGCTCACTTATCCTGAGCTGAGTTTGTATTATTTCTCTTTTATGGGTGGCTTCTCTGTTCTTCGAGAGGACTCATTCGTCGTCCCAAGTCGAGATACGGTATAGGTGACGCGTATAACCCCAGCCAACTCATCTGTGTTTGCTATTTGCTTGAGCTGCATGGCTACGTGTTCCTCATTCATTGTCTTTTCTTAATCAATGAATTGCCCGAGGTGGACTGCCTTCACTAGGTCCTCTAGGTACTTCCTGAAGGCTCGATAATTCTAGGTGAGGTGCTTATGGTCCTTGTTGTTAGAGCATCGTTGCTTCTGGTTTCTCTTGCCCAGGCCCCTCATTATCTTGGGTTGCTAGGTGAACCATGGATTATCCTTGATATAGGGGAGGAGCTTATAGATAGGCTCCTTGAACATAGTGCTCACCACTTCATAATTGGCCTTTGGCCCCTCTTTCATGAGCTTCGTCTTAACCTTTTTGCTGTCTCTCTTGGCTACTTAGCTCTCTTTGGTTTGCGCTGGTACCTCGATGATAGGTCCCTTCATGTCTTCCTTGACCTTTGTATACTGCTCATTCCATTGTATCAGTTTGGCCAGACCAGTTACTAGTCGTTTGGTTAGAGGCTGCCTCAACTTGTGGGCCTTATCCAAGTCGAGCATAGACGAGACCACAACTAGTTACTCGTTGCAGTCATCAATGTTGTTGAATGTTATCCAATATCGACGAGTATAGTCTCTTAGGCTTTCATTCACTCCCTTTATGAGATTGAGGAGTGAGTCAATCTCTCTAGGCTACTTACAATTGGTGATAAAGCTTGTCGCAAAGAGCTCGACTAGCTGTTTCTAGCTTCCAAATGAACCAATTGAGAGTTTATAAAACCATTTAAGAGAAACCTCCCCCAGGCTAGAAGGGAACACCCTACATATCAAGGCATCGTTTCCGTTCTAAAATGCCATCATTTGTTTGAAGTGATTGATGTGGCTCACCAGGTTCGTCTTTTTGTTATAGAGGTTGAATTTGGGGGCCTGAAACTTTTGTGGCAGTTCCATTCCATCCACCTCCCTTGTAAAGAGGAGGCCGAGATCTTATTCAGAGCTGTTGTGCTACATCATTTTGCCAATCTCCTAAAGGAGGGCCGAAGCCTTCCCTCAAGCTGGAGGTACAACCATTGTCTCAAATCTTCTTTCTAGTCATCCTTCTTGGTCTCTGGTCCTTCATATGGGGCTCCTCCCTTTAGGTTGGTTCTCATAACTTCCCGAGCTATTATTTCAGCGTGAGTGTTGCTCAAAGTTTGTGTCTGGCTCGACCTTCGTCTCTTGGTCCTAGACATATAACTTCTATCTGAAGCTACATCCCTATGTTGCTCTTCAGGGTTAGTTCGTGCCCCCAGACTTCAGCTGGCCTGCGATGGGTTTGGCTAGGGCTCTAGTGTATGTTTTAGTCTAAGCAGACCCTAGTTTCTCGCAGCTCCCTCTGTAGCTTGGTCACCTCACGTCTATCGAACTCATCCTGGTATTGTTCCATCATTTATTGCAAAGAGTAACAGTGAGGGTGCTCTCTTTCAGATGGTGTGGCTCAACGAGAGCTGTCGTTAATGGTTTTCTCCCTTCGATTTACTCTTGATCCACCAACATGGATTTCAGAGTAAACCCAATTCCTTCCTCTTAGGTGACTCCATGCACGGCGGCTTGCACGTGAAACTTCTGTGTGGGGCTTAGTGTGATCTCTCCATTTGTTACTATAGGTTTGCTTCTCCCGTCTTGTGGCCATAAAGGCATTCTTTGTAGATTTTTCACAGATGGTGCCAAATGATAGAAGTTTGAGATGGGGATCTACTAGTCCGGTCCTCACTGGCCAATGAGTGTCTAAGTGACATCCACGTTCGCCAACACAAGAAAGGGTTTAGAGATGTCCCGCTGATTGTTCAACCGGAGGGCCCTCCGACAATTGGATTAGCTTTCTATAGAGAAAGAAAGAGAGAGATCTAGGGGTAGTTTTCTAGAGATCAGAATATCTATATGTGTGAGTACGTACCTTGATTATCGTCTCTTCACCTTTTATAGTGAAAGATTTAACCTGACCTAACCTGACTTAACCTGGGTCGAGTTGTTCTTTCTTTGCTTGCCCTATTAGCTAAATGTGAATCCTCATTAATGTTTGAGTTGAATGTTCCTTTTTCCATGTCAGGACTTCCTTACTTACTCTCAAGCCCTGTATAGGGTCTGACTCACCATTCTTGATACCCTGATTTGGGGTTTGGCCAACTGCCACTAATACGACGGTGGTGGTGTTAGGCCTAGATGTACAGCTTTTGAGCCTGGGTGATTGTGCCTTGAGCTTTGTTCTACTCAGTTCCCACTAGACGAGCTGTCTAACTCTACCAAAATTTGAGTAGTCGAGCTATTTAAGCTTGGCCCACTTCGGTGATCACTATTCTGGGTGCTAACGTGGATGCTAAGTCGGCATGCTAATTTTTCGACCTCCCTCAATTGGATATTGTTTTCTAGATTACAAATAGTTCAACCTTGGCTGGTCTTTTTTGTTATATAGTATAGCATATGGTCATATTTCAATAGAAACAAAAGTGAGTGGTCCATTGGAGAGAAAGTCTCAAATTTTAACAAACTGAATAATTCTAGCACATCTATTCAAAAATCAAACAAAATCAATGCAAAGAGAAACTTTATTTTATTCAAAGAATCTACAACGTCATCCGTTTCTTTTTCCAAGAAAGATTTAGCGAAGGGTCCTATTTAAGTACTTATTTATGGATAAATCCTATTTAATTTTTGACTATTTCAGATTCGTTTGGCAACTGACTTTAAGCTGAGCTTTTTTGCCTTTTTGCTTAAAGCCCAAAACTTTTTGTCTTTTAGCTTAACGTCTAAAAAGTTAAAAAGTCTCGTTTGACAATTCAAAGGCTTTTGGCCTTTTAGTCTTTTAGCCTTTTTACTTTTTTACATAAATGTTTTTTTTACATATTTTCAAAAATTATCATAACTTTTATCATACACATCTATTTTTTTATAAAAATTATATTTTTAAAATTTACTCGCCAAAACTATCGAATAAGATCCGTAATGAATATAAATTTATCTAAAAAAATTAAAAAATTATAACAATTTTAAGCCATAATTTTTGTCTTTAGGCTTAAAGTTAGTTTAAGTCAAGGTTTTTGGCTTGAAGTCACCTATACAGTTCACTAAATGAACATTTTACTTATTTGACTTAACATATATATATATATAAAACACAACACTTTTGATGTTGACATTTGTCCTATACAGCAATTTATCTCTCATTAACTACCTTTCATCACTCTCTTCATTTGTAATTTACATTTGCACTCTAAATTTTAAATTCAATATTTTTTTCTTTTTATTCCATATTCTAAATTTATTTTTATCTCCGATTAAATATATATTTTTAATATATATGCAAACCACCTGTTTAGTAAAGATAGTTAATTTTGTACCTTTGTTTTTAATTTATGTATAACTTTGTCGTTACGTTTAGTTTAAATTAAATATAAGCTTAGTGAAAATATTTTGAATATCTATAATAATAATTAAATCGATTGTTTATTATTTAAATTAATTTTATAATTAAATTATGTTCAAAGTGCCTCTAAACACGAATAATTACTAGTATACATATAAAATAGGTTCTATTTTGTTGTTATTTTAATCATTCATCATTGAAACTTAACATGTATTAATGTAATTGAGTGTATTGATACATTACACATTATTTTTTATTTTTGCCAAATAATATTTAAAGTTTATACTGCATTTGTACATTTAATACTGTTCCAAATTTTAAATGTTCATTAAAAAAGTTCTTAGTTTAAAATTTTTCTTGTTCCTTTTTTTTTTTTATAAATTCTCATTTTTAGTTTAGTATTGTTAATTACTCATTTTAAAAAAAATTCTCATTCCTTTTGGGAAAATGAGAAATTTCATTTTCAATGTTGTTTTCAAATTTTTATAAGCAATATGGATTTTGTTTTACGGTTTATGACAAGTAAGTGGTAAAATATAAATATTTTTTAAAACGGATATACAAAACAAAAGTTATGGAATTTTAAAATTTGAAACATAAAACTAAATTTCAATGCTATGTCACTAAAATTGTATTTATCGCTTCCTTTAGTTACACATATCTATACTGTTAAGAATTTTTCCATCAGCAATATTTGTTTTATGATTGGCAATTCTATGACAAATGTTTATTCATATTGTTTATTTTATTCGGTGATATTTTTACTCTTATTCTTGTGAAAGTTGTGGTTTGATATTGCAGCGCAGTGAAAGAGGAGCAGAAAATAGTGAAAAACTAGTAGCAGTATCAGACTGCTTGACAGATCCATCGATCGGTCCATCGAGCGATCTTCAGCAGCCCTCGATTTCAAGTCTTTGCAACAAAATTACTGTAAGTGTAAAATGACCGATCGATTGGTAAAAAGACCGATCGATCGGTCCTGTATGCGTAGGCCAGATTTTAATTGCTGCTGTTAGGGTTTGGCAGTTTTATATAAATAGGCTTTTAGGTTTCTTTTGTGAGTGAGCCTCCTTGTTATATTTTGTATGAAAACCTAGCCGCCACAAGCTTTGAAGACTATTTACATACTCGCAAGCTAGTCTACAACATCTTGATGATTCAATAAGTTTTCGCGCAGTCAAGTTAACCATCAAGCATCCAAAACTTTAACGATCTGTTCGTAGAGTCACTTGAGAGGAGTCTGAAGTGTTGAAGTCTGGTGGAGGAGTCCGTCAGCAGTGAAGTCTGGTGGTGGATTCCAGCAGCGGTCAAGCACAGGAGTTGGTGTACGTGGATTCAGCAGGAGTAGGCTTTCAAACGTTTGGTTGTGGGTACAACGTCGGTTTGTAAGATTCTCTTGTAACCAACGATTTTATAGTGTTTGATTTCCTAG